>JAOXYA010319705.1:0-18646 GCA_028565675.1 Sorex palustris | reverse complement strand
GCACTGGTGGAGGGAGGGGTATCTGATCATTGTATAATTGAAACCCAAGCACAAAAAATTGTAAATCTACAACTGTAAATCTACCTCATGGTGTTTCACTAATAAAAAAAATGCAAAAAAAAAAAAGAGAAAGAAAATAGTGTGATTTCTTGAATGTGAACTGGTCCAGCCTTTTTGGAAAACAATATGGACATTCCTCAAAATAATTAGAAATTGAGCTTCCACAGAACCCATCAATACCATTTCTGGGCATATACCTGGGGGCAAATACACAATGCAGAAAAGTCATCTGCACTTCTGTATTCATTGCAGCACTATTCACAATAGCTAGAATCTGGAAACAACCCAAGTGCCCGAGAACAGACAACTGGTTAAAGAAACTGTGGTACATCTACAGAATGAAATACTATGCAGTCACCAGGAAAAATGAAGTTATAAATTTTCTTACTAATGGATGGACATGGTATCATGCTGAATAAAATGAGTCAGAGGGAGAGGGACAGACATAGAATGACTGCAGTCATTTGTGGGATATAAAAAAATCATAGTATGAGACTAATACCCAAGGAGAGTAGAAACAAGGGCCAGGAAGATTGGAAGCCTGCCTCAGGTGCTGGGGAAGAAGGCAGTTGGGATAGAGAAGGGACCACTAGGACAATGATAACTGGAAATGATCCCTCTGGAAAATATTATGTGGTTTGGGTGAACCACAGTGCCCCAAAGAAGAGAGGGAGGGAGAGAGGGAGGGAAAGAGGGAGTGAAGGAGGGAGGGAGAGAGGGAGATAGATAGATAGATAGATAGATAGATAGATAGATAGAGTGTGACTTCGGAAGTTGAGAGACAAAGACAAGATCCTGGGCTGTGTGATGTTCTCTCGGGAGACAGACCTGGGAGAGGTGACCCCTGGTAGCTGGAGCTGAGTGGTGAGTGGGCGATGGGAGGCCAGGGTGCCCCTGTCTGGGGGTGACACACAGGCTGAGTCTGAAGAGCTACAGTGTAAGAAGAAGCAGGGAGAAAGCCATCGGGGGAGAGACTGGGCGTTGTGCTGACTGCTCGCTTAACGAAGGGCAGGGAGGATGCTGCTCCATCTCCTGGGGAGGGACCCTGGGCTGTTCCACCTCCCCCCGTCCCCCCGGGAGGGACTCTGGGTTCTGGATGATTTCTTACCCAGAGAAAGAGCTCTGCTCTGGAGACCAGCGTCAGTGAGGCCACAGAACCAGCTGCCCCCTTCTCAGTCCTCCCAGTCACGGGCTCAGTCCTCCCCTACATGACTTTCCTCGCAGACTGACTCGCTGCTTGGGTGTGAGTCCCCTTCTCTCTGGGGCCTGAGTGACAGAGCGGTCACCAGCCAGAGCCGAGTGGGAGAGGGGGGTTGAGGACAGGAGCCTTCAGAGAGCAGTAGCGCAGGTGGGTCGGGCTCATGCTTCCACACTCAGCACTAACTCTCTCTGTGTTATTTGTCTACTTTTTAATGCCACAAATGCCATAACCATTGATACAATTCTAGAGTTGAAATTGATTAGATAACAAAGGTCCAATATTAAAACTGATAACTTGTTTTTGTTTTGTTTTGTTTCTTGGGTCACACCCAGCAATGCACAGGGGTCACTCCTGGCTCTGCACTCAGGAATTACCCAGGGGATCATATGGGATGCTGGGAATCAAACCTGGGTCGGCTGCGTGCAAGGCAAACACCCTACCCTCTGTGTTATTGCTCCAGCCCCCAAACTGATAATCGAGCAAGTTTTCAATGTAAAAATAGTGATTTGCTTAAAGATTTACTGAGCTGTTGGTAGTGAGTTGAGCCTTCCGTGTCTTTGTTTTGGTTGGTTGACTTCCATGTTACTTTCCCATCTAGTCTGGGGGGCTCCTACTGGAATTTCAGTATTGAACAATTAGTCCAGGCCAGTGGCTGGCCTGGGTGGTAGTCATAGCTGCAGGGCTGCTGGGGGGGGACAATGTACGTGGGGGGGCTGTCTGCCCCACTTTCAGAGGACCCCAGAGCCTGGACACCAGGGTACCTGAAATCATTTGCAGTTTGGTTTCTTCAGCTGGTTTTAGTGAAGTGGTGGAGTTGGCCCCTGGTGTGGCTGTAGTGGTGGATGTGGGTCCAGCTGCTGGGGCTTTGGCATGGCAGTGACTCAGCCCACCCCCTCCTGAGGGCACCCCAGAGCTTCCAGCAGGGGTCCTGATGTGTCCATGAATGTTTGGTTCTTGGCTTGCGTTTCCTTGGAGATACAGCTGTGAATCAGTAGAGCAGGGCTGGGGAGGCTGTGGAAGGACTCACTCTCTTTTTAAAAACAATCATTTCTTCACGCCACATCTGCTGTGCTCAGGGGTCACTCCCAGAGGTGCCTCTGGGGCCCTGTGGAGCTGGGAGTTGAACCCAGAGCCTCAAACACACAGCCTGTGCTTTCCCTTCCCCTCGGATGTCTGGGTAGGCTGAGACCCTGTGAGGCTTACAGTGTCATACCCCCTGTGCTGATAGGAGACCAGGTGGGAATTCCCATGTACAAGAGGGGCAATGAGCTGTCTGTCCTGTATGTGTGTGTGTGTGTGTGTGTGTGTGTGTGCGTGTGTGTGTGCGCGTGCATGTGTGTGTGCGCGTGTGTGCGTGTGTGCATACATGTGTGCGTGTGTGCATGTGTGTGCGCATATATGTGTGTGCATGCGTGTGTATGTATGTGTGTGGGTGCACGCGCACGCGATCATCTCCCCAGGCAGGTCCATTGCTTCAGTCAGACCCTCGCAGGCGCCTGTGACAGCAGCCCTTACAAAGTGCTGGAGCAGTTGGAACTGTCGTGTAAACAGATAATTGCTAGACAAGGCAATTTGCAGCATGAGTGAGAGGCTGAAGTAATTAAAGAAGTGTGTGTGTGTGTGTGTGTGTGTGTGTGTGTGTGTGTGTTGGGAAGCCACCGAATGTGTAGAGTGAATGTGTAGAGTAGAACTAAGAAAAGATCCGTGGAGCACAGCACAGTGGGGGAGGGCGTTTGCCTTGCACGAGAATGACCCGGGTTCAATTTCCAACATCCCATAGGGTCCCCCCAGCACTGGCAGGAGTAATTCCTGAGTGCAGAGCCAGGAGTAACCCCTGTGCATTGCCAGGTATGATGCAAAAAAGAAAAAAAAAGAGTCAGTGCTGAGTGGGCCGAGGCTGTGAGGGTGCTAGGGGCGTTTGGACGGTTCTGGCTAACCCATTGTGGCTCTGGAGGGGACAGGAACTCCTCCCTGAGTGTGCCAGGCCAGCTGCGGCGGGAGAGGCCCCAGGCAAGTGTGACAGGCAGCACACGGACAGTCTGGGACAGCTGTGCGGGAAACCTGAACAAACGCCAGAGAGAACAAAGCATCCCACTGGGAGCACGGAGCCTGCTGGTGTGGGGCACGGGTTTTGCCCAGCCGCCAGGATTCGAGGTGGGGCTGTCTCTGTTCCTCAGCAGCTCAAAGCTAGGAGCCAAGAGGACCATGAGGTGGGGGGCACGTGCAGAGCAGGGGCCCCAAACTGCTGGGGGCCAGGAGCCTCAGAATCCCTGGGCCATAAGCAACTCATGATGCTCTGAGATCTGATTTATTTATTTATAAATATATTTGTGATTTTTAAAAAATTGCGTGTCCATGAGATGCGGTTACTAAGCTGCTCACGATCAGGTTTCCGTCAGACAATGATCCAACAGCATCCGTCCACCAGGGCCCAGTCCCAGCTCCAGTGTCCGCAGTTTCCATCTCGACAACCCCTCCCCAAGCCTGCCCCTGTGGGTCTAGGTCAGGCACTTTGCTCCTTTTCTTCTTTCTCTCCTTCTTCTCTCTTTCTTTCTCTCTTCTCTCTTTCTCTTCTCTCTCCTCTCTTTTCTCTCTTCCTCTCTCGTCCTTTTTCTTTCTTCTCTCTTCCTCTTTTTCTCTCCCTCTCCTCCTCTCTCTTTCTTTCTTCTCTCTTTTTTCTCTCTTTCTCTTCTCTTTTTCTTTCTCCTTCTATCTTCTCTCTCTCCCTGTCTCCTCTCTCTTTTCTCTTTCTCTCTCCTTCTCTCTTGTCTCTTCCTCTCTCTCTTCCTTTCTCTCTCTTCCTCTCTCCCTCTCTCTCTTTCTCTCTCTTCTCTATGCTTCTGTCTCTGTCTGTCTCTTTGTCTGTCTGTCTGTCTGTCTGTCTGTCTCTCTCCCCTTTCTGAGATCTTAGAGGCGAGGGCCTGTTGGTGCTAGGGGCAGCTCTGAGCTCTGGCCGTTCCGGGTGAGATTACGGCTCCTGCCCCATGCGGAGTCTCCAACCCACGGGGCTGGGGAATGAGACTCGGTTCCTGTGGCCTTGGGGACAGGGACGTGTGGCAGCAGGAAGGTTCTAGGGTTCTGTGGACCACGGCATGCCTGGGAGCCACAGGCGAAGCCTGACCCGAGTCAAGGGATGGGAAAGGGAAACAGAATTGCACACGCAGTTGCTGATTGTCACGAGGGTCCACAGAGACAGGAGGGAGCAGCTGGGGAGCACTGTCTCGGGAGCGGCCGTCTCAGCCCTGTCCCCCGCTCGTGGTGCACGAGAGGCGCAGCACCTGCCAGAATCCCAAGTGTCGGCCACCTCCAGGGGTTGCTGCATGTCTCCCCTTCTTCTCTCGAGCATCTACTGAGGTCCGACAGGTGTGAGGAGCCACTCCTGGCCCAGCAGATGGGACCCCAGTGCCCCGCAGGCAGCCTCGGGCAGGGGCTGGACCGCGCTCCGAGGCCTCCCACAGCCTCACTCTGACTTTCAGTCGTTGGCCACCCACAGGCTGGTCTCTGGAGGCTCGGGGTCTGAGGTGCTGCTCTGGCCTGCCGTGGGGCTGTCCTCAGCTAGCCTGGGTTGTGGAGATGGAAACAGAGTCACCTCTGTGTATTCCCGAGGTGCAGCCCTGCATGGGAACTTCGAACCATCAGTTTTCCATGATCCCCGAAGCTCCCAGGCCTCGCGGATTCCTGTCTGGGGGATTGGGCAGACGGAAGGGCCGGAAAGGGACCCCTGCCCTGCGTGAGTCCTCACCCCATCTCTCTGCTCGGGCCTCTGCCGGGTGCAGCATGCATGGTGGGAGGGTGGGACCTTCAGGAGAGCCCTGGATGGGAGCAGAGCTGTGGCACCCACCATGACTGAGCCTGTCCTGGATGCAAGTGGTTGCCAGGGGCAGCACCACTATGGGAACACCGGTCAGGTGAGTGCAGAGTTTCAAAAATGTTCGTCGGGGGGCCGAGCACAGCAGGTTGGGCGCTGGTCTCGAATGTGGCCACTGGAGAGGGCCCTTGCTCCCACCACTGCCCGGGAAGCCCCCCAGCCCAGCCTTCCCGCCCTCCCTGGGCTCTTACCACCAGCTCCCTCCCTTCCTTCCACCTCTGGCGCCCCCCAGGACGGATCCCTGGAATTACCAGGTGCCCCCAAACTAAACCAAACCGAAGAGGACACAGGAAGGTCAGCCGAGATGCCATTTCTACCCCAGGATCGACACATGCGTCTTGCTTTGCATGGAGCCCGGGAGGTTCGGGCGTGGCTGCCTCTGGGAGGCATGTCCTGCTCTCCTCCCCTGGGGCCCCAGCTAGGACCCCTGCACCCCTCCCTGGAACCCCCCCCATGTCCCCTGCCCCCTTGCCTTAGGCCTGACTCTTACTGATAGCCCCCTCCTTCCTCATTATCTGGAGAGAGTCCTCGGGCACCCACAGCTGTGCCCAGGGCTTACTCCTGGCTTTGTGCTCGAGGCCGTGTGGGGTTTGGGGGTTGAACCAGGGTTGGTCACATGCAAGGACATGGCCATAATCCCCCTTCTGTCCTTCAGACCCCTCCCTTTAGGGCTGTGCTCCCATGCCCCGCCACTGCCTTGACAGCACGAACTCTCACTCACTGTCTCTCTTCCCCGCTCCTTCTGGGCCACTGATGGCCACCTTTGCCCCCTCGCCGCGCTGCTGACTCACTCTTGTCCCCGGTTTGCTTTCTGTGAACCCCCCCACCCCCGTTAGGGTTTTAGCCCCAAAGGGAAGAACTTTCCTCCCCAGGCCCATGGCTGTCCCCAATGGCTCATTCCTCACTTCCCGTGTCGGGCAAGCCTCGTACAGTGCTGGGAGTGAAGAAATGGATTCAGCTACCTTAGGTACAGGGCGCAGACAGGTGGACCCCGAAACTGGGAGGACGGGTGGGTGTGCGGGCTGGGGTGGGAAGCGTGAGGAGCTGGATGTTCACTTGCTTGTTCCAAGAGCCCAGAGACAGGGTGCAGGAAAGGGGCGGAGTTGGGAGCCTGCACAGGTTGTCACCTTGGCACTGCCGGGCTGTCCCTGGTGGTCTCCTGCTCTGCAGGTCCCCAGCAGCACTGCTGGGAGCAATGACCCAGTATTGCTGGGACTGGCTCCACAGTCACCGAGCACTGCTCAGAGAGTTTCCTTTCCCCCACACGAAGTATCAGAGCTGCAGTCACCCGACTGGCAAGCGGTCAGGCTCTTGCCGGTCCCCACCGAGTGACACCAGCTGCCCACGTAGCTGGAGTTTCCCAGAGGTGCCTCGGGCCTGGGCTGGCCTCAGGGGAGCTCCCTGGGTGTCTGTCCTGAGCCATGTCCAGCTCGGTGAATAATCTCACCACTGGGTCTCAGAAAGCGTGTGAACCTGGAGTGAAATTTCAAGGACTAGTAGTAATTTTTCTACTGAATTATAATTGTTCTGTAGGATGTTGAGATTGAATTTGAGAAACATGTTCCCTGGATGAAAACACTCAGGTCCTCCTGAGTTAAATGAGTTTCACGTGACCGGTGAGCTCCCAGGCGCGAGGTGCAGTTTCCAGCCCTGAGCGGGTGTGGCACTGTAGTAAATTTGTGGGGATAGGGTTTTATTTTCCTTCCTCTCTGGTGGGGTCCCACACCTGGTGGTGCTCAGGGCTTCTCCTGGCTGTGCACTCTGGGATCCCTTTGAGTGGGCTGGGGGAGTGTATGAGTGCCGGGATTGAGCCCGGGATTGGTCCAGGACAGCCATGTGCAGGGCAAGTGCCCGACCTGCTACACTGTCTCTCTGGCCCCAGGGATAGAGTTTTATTTTTAAAAATGGGCATTTCTGTCATCGATAATATCTAAATTGTACTCCTGATGCTGACAGTCTATAATGCTCTATAATTCTGTTTTCTCTTATTAGCCTCCCTCAGTTTGTAATCTAATTAGAGACTTTTACACTCCTAATAAAAGAAGCATGATGAAGTATTCATGCATTTTATGCTTCCAAGACTCGGTCTTGCAGATGGAACGGGTCACACGCGCACGCACGCGTGCACGTGTGTGTGTGTGTGTGTGTGTGTGTGTGTGTGTGTGTGTGAGAGAGAGAGAGAGAGAGAGAGAGAGAGAGAGAGAGAGACAGGCAGGCAGGCAGACAGAAGACAGACAGACAGATGAGGGTGAGTGCCATGATGGTAGAGTGGCCACATGCTTGCTCAAGGGGCTGCTGGCGCAGGCTTGGTCCCTGGGGTTGTACCCGTGGGTGCCTAGTGGTGGTACTCAGCACCTCGTCTGCACCCACCCCCTCCAATCTGGGGACATCCGTGTTTCTGGAGACTCAAGGGCCACGGGGGCCATGTGCCTGCTTGGGCGGGCACCAGCTCTCTCTGCCTCACGTCTCTGCTGGGTGTGAGGGAGGGACCCTTTTGGCCTTGCTGCCCATGGATGTGACAAGCCCACAAGGGAATGAGAAGTGACTATCTTCCGGCCAGGACCCCAGCCCTCCCGGCGTTCCGGGCCCCAGAGGAACAGAGAAGAGGGGACAGTCTCCCTTTGCAGAGTCACAGGCAGTCCCAGCTCAGCACAGCACTGGAGGGGCAGCATCTGTCCGTCAACCCCGTGTCCAGGACAGCGGGTGCTGGTGTGGGCAGTGGCGCCCTCCACAGTGCTCGCAGTGGAGCACGTGCCACTGAACTGCTCAGGAACGGCTCTGCCAGGCGCTGTAAACGTTGGAGAACAGCACCGGCAGCCTGCGTCTCACCAGCCTCCTGGGTGTCATCACGGGCTCTAGCAGGGCGGGAGAGGAGGAGCGGGAGGGGCTCTGCGCACTCAGCCCTGAGAGATGGAAATGCCTTTCACGCTGCTTTGTTCTCCCCGCCCAGGGGTGACGGAGTGAGGAGGCAGGCGCTGAGCTCCTGGGGCAGGAGAGGGGGGGCTGAGCTGCCTATCAGCCTGCAGGAGTCCCGCCAGCCACCAGCTCCGCCTGCTCACACCTCATTAGCTGGCCTGCCAGGGAGGCGCCCTGCCCGCCCCGCAGCCTGTTCTGGTCGCGACGTGGCTCACCGGTAGCGAGTTCAGGCGTGTTGTGTTGACATGGGCGTGACACTCGTTCCCCCTGCATGTGCTAGTGACTTTGCTGACCCTGATACTAGCAATTACTGCAGGGTTACTACCAACACACACCTCAAGGCTCCTCTGCTTCAGACTGGGCTCAGCTTCCCTCAGAGAGTGGGAAGAGCAGGACCAAAGCTGCGTCACTGAGGAAGGCAAAGGACCCTCTGCAGAAATGGTTCTTGCTCACAGCAACAGTGAACACAAGCTCTCATTTCTGAACACGAGCTCTCACTCCCGGGCTCTGTGCCCACGGATCACTCCTGGCTCTGTGCTCAGGGATCACTCCTGGTAGGGGTTGGGAGACTGATGGGGTGCTGGGAATCAAACCCGGGTAAGCTACAGGCAAGGCAAATACACTGCCTGCTGTGCTATTGCTCTGACCCAGTTAATATTTTTTTAATTTAATTTTTTTTTTTTAGCTCTTTGGGCCACACCCGGCAATGCACAGGGGTTACTCCTGGCTCTGCACTCAGGAATTACTCCTGGTGGTGCTCAGGGGACCATATGGGATGCTGGGAATAGAACTCGGGTCGGCTGCATGCAAGGCAAACACCCTTCCCACTGTGCTATCGCTTCAGCCCCTTTAAATTTAATTTTTATTTATTTGCTTTTTTGGGTCACAGCCAGCAGTGCTCAGGGTTTACTCCTGGCGGTGTTTGGGGAACCATATGGGATGCCAGGGATCGAACCTGGGTCGGCCAGGTGCAAGGCAAATGCCCTACCTATTGTACTATCGCTCTTGCCTGCTAATATTTTTTTTAAAATCAGTTAATTAAAAAATTCCAGCCACTGTGACATAGTTTCCCAGTCATGGTAGGCATTGGCACGTGCACGTTCCAGCCCAGGGCCATCACTGTCCCAGCACACACTCCAGCCTATACTTCCTTGTCCCAGGGCTGCCTTTCCGCCCCTCACTCCCGCCTTCACCCTCCTGCCTCTCCGTGCCCCCCACACTCACCTTGCTTCCCTGTCCTGGGAAGACCAGCTGTGTGGACCAGATCTTAGGTTCTGTTGCTTTGGGCCATTTGGGCTCACCGGGTCTGTCTCCTGCCTCTGGTCGATGGTGTCCAGTTCTATTCACTTGGTAGTCAAACACGCGATTTGGTCTGCACACACACTCCCATCTGCCTGCCCCCTGCCTACCACCCTCCAGCCAGGACTGTGATCACCTGAGGGAGTGTCCCCTGCACCTGGCTGATCCCTTGGGTTTTTCAGAACTGGGTCACAACTCACAGGGCACACGCTTGTGAGTCCTGCCAGGAACCCACAGACCCTGCCACAGCCTTGGCTGCTTCGAGCGACATTGTGTAATGTTTGATTATTAAATCCATCATGTATCCTACACAGAAAATGGTCAGAATGAGCAGTGGTGGAAAGAGGCAGTAGAACATACTGGGGAGAGGCAGCACCGATGGCATTGAAGGTCACCCAGTGACCCTCTGACGACTAGTCGGAAACCACGGGCGTGGTTGGGGTTGGTGGGACAAGCGAGGAAGAGAATGGTCTGGCCTGAGCCCTCAGGGGTGCCTTCAGGCAGGCGGTGAATGGCAATGGTTTCCCTCAGGCTGTGACAGGCACAGTGGGAAGAGAGGGGGGGCTGCAACCCTAGAGACCCAGCCAGGACTGACCATGGAGCCGGACACGTGGTGGGTGCTGAACCAAGTTGGGGTTCTGTTAGCAAAGAAGGAAAGGACAGAGGGGCCAGTGAGTGGGCTGGACTGTGGGGGTGCTGGCGACTTGGCAGGACACGCACAAGCACATCCATGAGCACCTGGCAGCCGGACAACTGAATGGATGATGGGGGCTTCTCACGGCAGCTACTGTCCCTCAGCAAACTCACCACACTCTCCCTCAAGGCTGCTGGGAGTCCCTGGCCCTGAAGCCATGGGCCGAGCACACAGCTCTTCCTGTGCTGTGCCCAGGCTCACCTGGAGCCAGGCCACTGGTGCTGGCTGCTGTCAGCAGCCAGGGAGGAGAAGAACCGGCAGCCCAGAACCTCCGGGACCACTCAAGGCAGCTGGTTCCTGCAAGGGAGGAGATTAGCACCCAGACCCGTCACTCACATCGGGCGGGCGGAGACAGGTAGACCCCCTCAGAGAAACACGTAACTGCCTGATGATTCTCAGGGGAGAACCCGTGACCCCTGGGCTACATGCCTGTCAGTTCTTGCCGGCAAAGTCATCTCCGCATTTTCCTGGCCTCTATGGGAGCTTGGCCAACACTTGGCTGGTAGAAATGAAAATGAGAGATAGAGAGGAGAGGCCAGCAGCTCTGTCCTGGCTGGGGCTGGGTGGGCACCGTCAAGGGAACTGAATCTGCCGGCAGCTCACTCATGGACAGAACTCAGCAAAGCGTCCTTGTGCTTCCGTGTGGCACTGGGTCTCAGCCCTGCTCAGATGCTCTGCGTCCTGGCCGTAGACTCGCCTCCCCATGGCTCACAGGCAAAATGGAGAAATAGCAAGACGAAGGGAACCGCAGGGCACACAGGACAATCCCGGCTGGTGCAGCACTGATGGCACTATCTATGGGGGTCTCTAACCACTCCGGTCTTTCTTAAAATCTGATTTAAATATTTAAAATATTGTGATGGCTCGTCATTAGGTGCCCAGTGGTTTAGGAATGTGAGTTCTTTATGACATAACTATTCCTTGATCACTAAAAAGTGACCATCCTTTTTTTCCCCTGCTTTTTGGGTCACACCCAGTGATACACAGGGGTCACTCCTGGCTCTGTACTCAGGAATTACCCCTGGCAGTGCTCAGGGGACCATACGGGATGCTGGGAATCGAACCCGGGTTGGCCGCATGCAAGGCAAACGCCCTACCCGTTGTGCTATGGCTCCAGCCCCAGAAGTGACTATCCTTGTGCCTTGTAACATTTTAAAATTTGAAGTCTATGTTGTTTGATACAGCGTGGCCTCCCCAGCTTTGTTTGCATGTTTGTATGTTTTGTTTTAGGGCCATGCCTGGTGATACTCAGGGGTCACTCCTGGCTCTGATCTTAGGGGTCACTCCTGGCAGTGCTCAGGGCATCATAGAGGCTGCTGGGGGGCCAAACTCGTCTCAGTGGGGTCCAAGGAAGTGCTTTACTCACTGTACTACCTTACTCCCTGCTGCCAGCCTTTTACAGGGAATTATTTGCTTGCAATTCAGCCTTTGACCTTGAGCCTGGGTTTGTGCTGAGTGTTCAAATGTGTCTCATGTGGGCATCAGAAAGTTGGGTTAAGCTTCTGATCCACCCTTCCACTCTGTGTCTCTTATTGGTGAGTTTAGGCCACACACATCGAGCAAGAAAATTCAGATGGAGTTTGTTGTCATAATCCTTATAGAGGTTATGTAGGTTTGCGAAACTTATCTTACCTTAAAGAAAACCCTGTAATGCTATTTGAAAAGGTGGTTTCAAGGTTATGAGGTTCTGACCATATAAGCTGGAGATTTGAACCGGGGTCTGCTGTCTGTAAGACACCTTCACTTCTGGGCTAAATCTTTGGTCTCCTATCAATATTGTGCTTATTGGTATGTCTTTGTCTGAGCTGTAAATTCCTTTATGAATCCACTGTGCCCTTTTTTTTTTTTTGTGAGGGCACTTCTGGTCAGACTCTGTGGTGCTCAAAGAACCACGTGGTGGTAAGACTTGACCCCCCTGCAGGCAGAAACTGCTATCAGCTGGCGCACTCTCTCCTACGCCCCCTACTGGTCATTTCACCATCCAACGTCCAGCCCTGAGCCCAAACCATACAACGATGATATATCTCAGGAAGACAGAAAGCCACTTGCACAGCTCACTCAGAGACACGCTTTCCTTGAGACAGGCCACCCTGGCCCTCACACTATGCCGCTTGTCCTTTTCATCCTTCCTCTCCTGGGACCAACTACACCCTTCTCCTTGCCAACCAGGTCCTTCCCCAGCTTCCTGTCTTTGACAGCTCAGACCCTGAAGAAGAGTATGGAGGCTCGTTATGTTTTTACATTAGTATAATTTACCCTCTTTACATTTCTCTGCCCCTCTCGGAGAGCCCGGCAAGCTACCAAGAGTATCCTGCCCACACAGCAAAGCCTTGCAACCTACCCATGATATATTCGATATGCCAAAAACACTAACAACAAGTCTCACAATGGAGACATTACTGGTGTCCACTCGAGCAAATCGATGAACAACGGGAGGGCAGTGCTACAGTGCTATAACTCATAGGACTGGAGCAATAGCACAGCGGGTAGGGTGTTTGCCTTGCACACGGCAGACCTGGGTTTGATTCCTCCATCCTTCTTTGAGAGCTCGGCAAGCTACTGAGAGTATCCCGCCCACATGGCAAAACCTGGTGACCTACCTGTGACATTTGATATGCCAAAAACAGTAACAAGAAGTTTCAGTTCGTGTTCCTGGACCGAGCAGATGCCACTGGGCTATAATAGCATGCAACAGGGACGAATGGAGACATTACTGATGCCTGTTTGAGCAAATCAATGAACAACGGGACAACAGTGCAACAGTGCTACAGTGCCACAACTCATAATTAAGCCCTCAGTAATGCATAAGATGAACCACTATATGGGAGAGTGAATGTCCACAGACAACGGTCACAGTCACAGTCCTCCAGTTATTCATCGATTTGCTCGAGCAGGCCCAGTAATGTTACCATCATGAGACTTGTTGTTACTGTGTTTGGCATATTAAATACATCACGGGTAGCTTGCCAGGCTTTGCCATGCGGGCAAGATACTCTCGGTAGCTTGGTGGGCTCTTCGAGAGGGGCGGAGGAATCAAACCCAGCTCGGCCAGGCTGGCTGCATGCAAGGCAAACACCCTACCACTGTGCTATCACTCCAGCACACAGACAACAGACCTTTAAAAATGTGATGCTCTCTAAGTAGGAACTTTGGGTAAAAGAAGGTAGAAAATGACACCTATGGCTGCTGGGGAGCTTGTGGACACATGGGGTGCCCACGGCACTGCCCAGAGGCTCCACTCAGGCCAGGGGATCAGTTTCCTGCTCAGCCAACCCTTCATACCCCATCCCCACTGGCATAGTTTCCCTCTCTTGATAAGGGCATGGAGAAAACACAACTCTTCTCCAACTCCAGCTAGGCCCAGCACTTTCTGGAATGTCAAGAGTGAAAATAAGGAAGAAAGAATTCATCCTGTGCGCTCCCAACGGGAAGCCGGCCCCGCCAAGTTGCGAGTCTCTGAGCGAATATAACACCTCTCAGACACTGCGGCCGTGCCAAGTATTTACATGCTCTCTGCGAGCGTGCCATCGCACGGCAAGTGGTTCTGGTCGTGAAGCGCGCCATCTGCGTGGTTGCACAGCCTCCCAGAGAGCGCTGAAGTCAGCAGTCGTACAACAGATGCACTTCAATATCCAGGGCTCCTCCCTGGGTGCTCGGGAAGGGGTGTGAGGAACTGAGGCAAAACAATCCGCTTCCTGGAAACTCTGACTCCATCTGACATCTTTCCAGACACCATCCAGATTCACACCCTGCAGAACCTGGAGAGATAATCCTCTCACCCAAGGCTTATCTGGCCACGTCATTTTGACCCAGAACCCCTGTGGCTGCTGTCATGGCAGAGATGAGTCTCTCAAAATCCAAAGGTGAAACCAGATTTCTGTTAATTTTCTGCAAGTGGAAGTAAGTGTAGTCTTGGGGGGGGGGGAGGGGAAATGAGTCTATAAAATTGAATTGCATGCGCTTCAGAGAGATGGATCCCTATGGCTTCCCGTATTTCATTGCTGCCATGTGAGGAAAACGACTCCAGACTACAAGCCTCTGATGAAAAACCGAGGATAAGAATGAATGAAAAATTGAACTCCATCCCTATCTTTTCTATTTTGTTGATTTAAGTAGGCTTTGGTCTGGAGCGATAGCACAGTGGTAGGGCCTTTACCTTGCCCACAGCTGGCCTGCCTGAGCTGGTTCAATTCCTCCACGATTCCTCCACCCCTTTCAGAGAGCCTGGAAAGCTACCAAGAGTATCTCGCCCACAAGGCAATGCCTGGCAAGCTCCCCGTGACGTATTCGATATGCCAAACACAGTAACAACAAGTTTCATGATGGTAACGTTACTGGGCCCGCTCGAGCAAATCGATGAACAATGGGAGGACAGTGACAGTGACAAGTAGGCTTTATTCCATGGGCATTATTTCCCGTATTCTATTTGGGTATTTGTGCTAATTGCAGAAATGAAATTCAAAAGTTCCAGTTTTTTTGTACTACATTCAGATGACATTAGTAAAAGCTCTTCAATCTTTTTTGGAGTGAGTTCTGTCACCTCCATTTGGTGAGGTGACGTCACACACCGTCATGCAGGCTGGCCCTGCTGGGGTGGGTGTTTACCGAAATGGGCCGGCTTTCTGGCTAACTTAGAGATGGCAGCAGTATCACTCCACAGCATTGGTGTCTGGCAGGCAGAAATCTGGCCAACATTTAAAATGAGCACGTTCTAGAAGGAATTAATAGCGCCTAACAAGTTTTGGGACAAAAATAGAATTTAAGAGAAGAAATGTATGAAAGACATGATATTCTGCAACACATGCTGAAAATCTGAGAAATAGAATTGACCTGGCCATGAAATGAATCTCATTAGCTTCCTGTAAAACTGTGGATGAGATTTGGTTTGTAACCTCACGAAGAATTCCACAGTTGTCAGGGGTGGAGGCTTGCCCCATGGCCTAACTGGCTTTATATACGAACTATCAGAGCTTCAGAGGCTGGAGGATCTAAGTTGTGTGTATACAGACACCAGGTAGCCTTCATTCTGACTCAAAACAATGTGGGAATTTTTTTTCTCTCAGTGGGAAAAAGAAAAAAAAAACATCATTTTAAAACTCCGACTAGGTCTGGCAACAATTCCTGGAATATCAAGAATAAAAGTAAGAAATGAGGAATTATTCCTGTTGGCACCATACAAGGCGTTGTCAACACCAGGAGCTGATGACTAGGCATCACCCAGGCCTGAGGGGAAGGGAGACACTTCAAATGCTGAGGAATCTGTCCAGCCCTGTGGGTGACAAATACCTAAGTTCGTCTTTTCCACCTACGCTTTTATCTTCATCAGTAAGTTTTTCTATTTCACGGGGGCCTGTGGACTCTTAATACATTTAAAATGAAATTGTGTGTATAACCAGTAGGCCTGAAAATGCATATATATTTGCCCAGGACTGCAAACCCTGAAGAGACGGCCCTTGCCTGGACTCTTAGCCGATTTGGAAGTCATTAGGAAATGCTGACAAAATATTCAGTATCATGTCACAAGCCAATTTTGAATTTTAGTGTGAGGTGAATTAGTGGGTGTACAAAAGTCATCATAGGTAGGAAGGTGGGAGCTCCCTGCAGGTGTTGGTCTGAGGCCTGCCTCATAGTCCCTCTGAAGCCACAGATGTGAAGGAAGGTGTCACTGTCACTGTCACTGTCCTCCCGTTGTTCATCGATTTGTTTGAGCGGGCCCAGTAACGTCTCCATTGTGACAATTGTTACTGTGTTTGGCATATCAAATATGTCACGGGTAGCTTGCCAGGCTTTGCTGTGCAGGTGAGATTTTCTCGGTTGCTCTCCAGGCTCTCCGAGAAGGGTGGAGGAATCGAACTCGGGTCAGCCATGTTGGCTGCGTGCAAGGCAAACGCCCTACCCGCTTTGCTATTGCTCCAACCCAAAGGAATGTGTAAGAATATTTAATAGTATCTACAGCAGATCAGTGAGATGTAAAGAAGAAAGAAGATTTTGAGGTGAAAATGCATCAAAAATGTTTTGGAACATTGGTTATTTGAATTTTAAGCATGATGACATTGGGGGGTTGGAGCGATAGTGCAATGGGTAGAGTGTTTGCCTGGTACACGGCTGTTGCAGCTTCAATCTGTGGCATCCCATATGGTCCCCTGAACGCTGCCAGGATTAATTCCTGAGTACAGAGCCAGGATTAGACCCTGAGCATCACTGGGTGTGGCTCTCTCCCCCAAAAGAAAAACAAAACAAGAGAGGAAGGAATGATAGCAGTAGATGGCATTAGGAAGCTTGGGAGTGAGCCTTAGTCTGGAGTGTGGGCCTGGTACTCAGTGGTCCAGGATCCATCACTGGCACTGACCTCCCCGGCTATCCCCGGGGGGAACCAGCACCTCTGTGGAAGCTGCTTCTGCCAAAGCAAAACCCAACATGACGAACTAGAGAAATACCCAACTATATTGCTTGTAGTGGAATTTAGAGGTGTTTTGTCTGCACTTTGTCTGAAACATTAATTAAATCTTTGAATAACCAGAAATCATATGATATTCAGTAGCGTTCTCCCTACCTCTCATTATTTAAGCATGTCCAAGCTGGTAAAATCCCAAAACAAATGGCAGGGAAATGGTCTTCTTGTTACTGTCAGCTGCTGCCTGCACCATCTCTGTTCAGCACGGCTTTCCGATGGCGCCAAGGGGATGCTGGGTCCAAAGACATCTGTGGAGTTTTGAAGGTTCTGGTTCTCTTAGTGGAAGAAGATATGTGCAGGCCAAATCACTCAGTGATAACTTAGACTTATTTGCTTTTGGTCCTGTAGGAGGGAACAGGAGTGATCCATAGTCCCATGTGAATAAAGTAATATCAGGAGTTGCGTGCGTGTGTATGATTCAGCTGTGTTCTAGGCTTTCATGAAACAGTAAGCGCTGACGGTCACCAACTATTGAATGGACGGCAAAAGCATCAGAGATACAAACAGTTGCCACTGGTTATCAGAATGCATCTACTAGTCATGCAGTTTCCATGAAGCCATTTCTCTTGAATGCTTGTTTCTTTCCCACGTGGGTTTTTTTTTTCCGTGTGGGGACTGACTCGAGACCTTTCTGTCAAGTGTTGCTTGCTGATTAATGTGCATACAGGTTCTACTCAGAGTAACTTTGGTTAGTTTGGGTATCTTTCATATTTGGAAATAAATATATTGTGCTGAAATTGAAAAAATAGATTAATGTGGTTTAGGGGAAGTCACAATAATGTTAAACCATTCCACTTATTTTGATATGCTGACTCCTTGGTAACAGTGTCAGCCAAAGATGCAAGCACTGAGCATAACCACTATGGCTTTAGAAGCAAACTAGACTCATAACTGACAGCACTGGTTGGTTGGGGTTTAAGTAGCATGATGAAAATGAACGGTTCTGTCCCCAAAGTTAAGAGAGTTAACTCCAATTCTACCACCAACCAAGTTACCCTTTACCTGTCATGACAGACTCTCCTCTTCCTCCAATCCCTTTCCATTTCTTCAAACCTGCCGCTTAAAAATGACCTGAGAAAATGGAACATTCTTTGGCACTTTAATAGTTTTTTTCTACCATTCACATAAACTCACAGTAACAAATAGGGTACCGACGCAAACACATCCTCTTCCCCCTGCCGCCTCCCCCCCAACAAAAGAGAACTCAAAGGATGCAAATTCCAAATAAAAACTTCTAATGTCTCAAGCAGAATGATACAGCAAATGCTACTTAGTCCAGAGGCCTGGATAAAGTTGGTACTCGGAAATGGTCAGGGAACAAAGTTAAGATGCAGACATTGATCTGATGTCCAAGTTACTTTCCACTCTCATTTTTTCCTTATAGTTGGAAGCAATTTATACAAATCTGGCAAGTGAATATTCTCATGGTTGATGAAAAATAAGAGCCTGGTGTACCAGAGAGAGCACTCCTATTGCTCTGGCCCCTGACTCCACTGTTGACCTGGGTTCAATCCCCGCACCTCAGGTGATCCCTTGGACTTGGAGCAGAAGACCTTGGCTTGGGGTGGTGGCTAGGAGGCAGCTGGCTGAGTGACCTGAGGTTGTAGTTGGATCTGGGCATGCAGATTTTGTAAGTACATTTTACTACAGTTTGATGTCTGCACCTTATCATCAAGATTATATTTGTAATCTTTAAGATTTTTATTACCATAACTGGTAGGTTTTGTTATGAATGGGAACTTTAAAAGGTTTTTTAAGTTGCAAAATATATATATATATACATATATAGATATTTAGATATACATAAAGTAAAAATGGTAGCTTCACTTTCCGCAGATGCCCACTATTAAAAGTTAAGCCCACAAGGCTTTTTCTTTTTAGATTTTTGTAATTTTTAAAAACCCTTTAAAACAATTCAAAAAAAGCCACTGCATTCATTTGGGTAGTGGGATGTGTTAGGGTCACACCTAGTGGTGCTTAGGGATTACTTCTAGACTCTCTTCAGCAATCACTTGGTGTTGGCTGCACATAATGCAAGGCAAGTGCCTAATTAAACCTCGTACTGTCTCTCTAGCCCTGCATTTTTTTTTTTATTAGTGAAACACCATGAGGTACAGTTGTAGATTTACAATTTTTTGTGCTTGGGTTTCGATT
>JAOXYA010319611.1:0-18648 GCA_028565675.1 Sorex palustris | reverse complement strand
GTCCCTGATTCTTGATCGTCGACAGATGTCGGAACTCCGGATTCTTTCTCTCATTTGAGTGAAACGTGATATTCCAAAATTAAAAAATTTAAAAATCATGGGGAAAAAAAAGAATCCCAGGAAGACCCTGGAGTTTTCCTCACCCCCAGCCCTTCCTGCCAAAGGGCTTCCATGTTGTCAAATGAGTCAAACTGCCTTAAGAAAGGAAAGGGAAGGTGGTGGACGGCGGGGTCATGCCCCAGCTGCCCAAGTCTTCCTTTTAGCATTCCCGGGGCGGGGGGTGAGGGGGTGGCGGGAATTGAGAAACCAGCTCTTTTGAATCAAATTGCAAATCAGTTTTCCCGCTAAAGTAACTATCCTATGTCTGTCTTGCTACCAGATCCAAAGTTATACCTGGCTGTGACTGAGAGAACCGAGAAATGGGCAAAGGAGCATTGATCACAGCAAAAGAAACAGGCCAGGAGAAAAGCTTCCCCGAGAAACAAAGAGAACGCTCAGCCGGCAGAGCCCGTCTCTGGCAAGTGGGAGCCCCAGGGGGGCACTGCCCTTAAACGCACCCGGCCTTCTTAACAAGCACGGGCACCCTAAAATTGATTGGAAACCCTCAAGGCAATCTTAGGTAGGCTCTGGTTATTTCTGGACATTTCAAAAAGTTGTTTGGAATTTCTGTTCAAAAGAGTCTGGGAAAGGGCCTTAGGCAAGGGCTCCAGACTGATCATAAAAGTAAGAACAAAAATTTATGGAAATTTTGAACATTCATCGCTTCAAATTCCATTTAACTTCTTGGTCTAAGTACGAGCGATGCTTACAATCCTCCATGCCTTTCCTCATGAATTTTTAAACATGATTTCTGACTCACAATATGCTATCAAATTCCTAATTTTCTGAAACAGCACAGTGTGCCCAGTAACAGACCCCCCTAAACCTGTTATTGTGGTGATTCTCAGCAGGACACTTTGCAGGCATATCAGCTGCCGCCTTTATCACCCGCAGGTCACAGTCTAACTTGGCTGGAGCATGGCTAGGACCCAGCTAACGCAGACCCGCCTGTCACCCATGTCAAACGTCACAGCCCCGGACGACAACACCAGCACCACTGGGCTCTCCCAAAGGTGCTTCCTGCTGCCAGCTGACGCCTTGGGGTGGGCACGGTGATGAGTTCCTGGGACAGAATAAAACCAACAGATCTGGGGACTTGAAGAAGTGTCTGTCACTCAGGACAGTAGATACAAGGGCCAGGAGGATTGCTCCTTAGCTGGAAGCCCGCCTCATGAGCAGAGGAGGTTGAAACAGAGAAGGGGTCACTACGAAAATGATGGCCTGAGGAACTGGTCGGGATGGAAGATGTGTGCAGAAAGTAGATAAAGGACCAAACATGATAACCTTTCAGGGTCTGTACTGCAAACCATGATGCCCAAAAGGAGACAGAGAGAGAGAGAGAGAGAGAGAGAGAGAGAGAGAGAGAGACAGACAGACAGACAGACAGAGACAGAGACAGAGACAGAGAATAGGGAATATTGTCTGCCATGGAGGCAGGGGGAGAGTGGGGGGTTTAATTCTGGGAACATTGGTGGTGGGGAATGTGCACTGGTGTGATTGTAATCCAAACATGAAAGCTTGTAACTCTCTCACGGTGATTCAATAAAATTTAAAAAAGAAAAGAAGTGTCCGTCCGTTAGTGCCCTAAGCAGCTAACAGCATTATTGCCGGACCCACTCTACAGATGCAGGAACTGAGGTCTGACAAGACTCTCACTTGGCACAGGCCCAGGCCCAGTGAAGCCGGACGTCCTCTGAGAGAAGCAAAAGGGTGGTGTAAGGACCTAGAGATGGACCAGCACAGTCTCCATCTCTTCTCCCTGACAACGCCACAGCAACGGACTCTGATCTCGGTAGAAATCACACATGGGGCATTGGGAGAAACCCTATAAACTAGCTTTGCAAAGGCCAGTGTGCCTCCCCGTTCTGTGGGGTGGCCAGTGCCCCCCCAAGTGCGGGCTCTCAGCTCTCCCTCCTTCCCTCTCCATCCTGGGGGTGGCCTGCATCCCCCCACCCTGAGGTGCAGACTCTGAGCTCTCTCCTCTCCGGAGTAGCGCATGTTCTCTCTGGAGCACGTGTCTGACTTTCCCTCTCCCCTTCCCTCCCTGGAACTTCCCTGATAAACTTGTTAGACATACATCACTGTTGGTCTCCTCGCAAAACTCTTCTGTGAGGGAGCAGGGACCAAGCCAAAAGGCCTGGGTCAGGTCGAGGACTGACTTTCCTGCAGGGAGCAATTCCTCCCTGCAACCTGAGTCCACAGCTCCCAGGGGTCGTCCCCAGCCACGCTGAACCAGTGGACGTCAGGGGCAGTGACGGCTGCTCCCGGGGCTGACCCGCAAGGTCTGAGCCGTCAGAGGCCACCGCGGACACCATCAGTCCTGGGTCTCCGGGCATTTCTGGTGACCCAAGGGGAGCTCCCGCCTCTCTCCTTCCCCTCACCCCTGCCACCCAGGGAGCTGCCCTGGCAACACGGACATACACTAAAGAAATGACCCGGCCTGCCCAGGTCGCTGAGTCAGCGCGATGAGAGCCACACTGGTCCCGGGGCCGCGGGATGAGCCGGCGGGGAGGTGCTGAGACGGGCAGGAGTGGGCGGCCGAGTGGAGGGCAGTGAGCCTGCGGTGGGTTTTCCCAGGCCCGAGGAGGCCGCCGGGGGCAGCGGGACTACATCTGCCACGCTGGCCACGCAACTGCTGAGTGCCCGACCTCCTCGGCGTCCCACCCTCTGCGGGAGCCCCACATGTGTGCTATGGGGGTCAGCTGCAGGCAGAAGCCACCACCGAGCTGCCGCCCCTCTGTTCGGGGGTCTCAGCCAGCTCCCGCCTGCGCCCCTCGCAGAGGCCACTGGGCTGCAGCCCCGAGTCAGGCCACCACTGCGGGCTCTGCACCTGCGCCCTCGGCCCCTGATGCCCTCCCCTCCTCCCTCTGGCCAGCGCTGCAAGGCCTCCCCTCGAGCCTTCTCACACCCCCACCCCACCCCATCCCAGGGGCTCCCAGCCGAGTTGGGACTGGGGGTGGACACCCTCTGGGCACCAGCCCACGGTCATCCTCAACCACAGAAGACGTGTCCCTTCAGATAAAAATAGAACCCAAGGTCAGGCTACCAATAATGAGTGTTTGAGCTGGATTATCAGACCGCAGCGGGCCGCGGGATTGAGGCGAAGTCCTCAGAGCCAGCGATGCAGATGAGCTGCAGAGCCGGACCCGTGCACCTGTGCACATACCTGCACACACTCGTGCAACAGACACAACACGTGCACACACACACACGTGGGCACGTGTACAGTCAGACACGCCATAGCACACAGAGGTCCACACATACACCGTGACCACACATACGTGTGTACACCACACACAGCTTGCATGTGCTTGCACATATCTCCATGGCACGACCCGTGTGTGCTTCTGTGCCTACACATACAGACGGCACACCGAGGAAGACACGTGCCTGAGCATGCAGGCAAATACACACACGCAGCTATTTCTTCGATGCACAGCAACATAATGCATACAACACATCATCAGACCCACCCGTGCTTGTGTGAACACACATGTACAGAGCACCATCTGCCTGTGAAGACACACAGATACCACACAACGGCGTACATGTCGATCACAGCCCGTGCACACAGACCACACATCTGTGTACACACAGACACAGAGCTCACACACCCGTATACACACAGACACAGAGGTCGCTCACCGGTGTACACACAGACACAGGCCACACACTATGTACACACAGACACACGGAGCACACACCTGTGTACACACAAACACACAGACCACGCGCCTGTGTACACACAGACACCGAGGCCACATGCCTGTGAGCACACACAGTTCTCTCTTGCCTCAGCTCAGCCTGAACCGGGCCCTCACTCAACCTGGGGGCAGCAGGGAGGCAGCTCCCGAACAGGGCGGACCCCTGGGGCCAGCCCCCGAGTGGGAACGAGAGTTCAGCAGGAGCCGCCTGGCCCCCAACGGATCCCTTATTGCTGCCCTCGTGACGCGAGGAGGCTCGCAGCTCATGTACTTCTCGCGGGTAATTACCCGCCCTGGGTGCCTGGCGCTCGCTGACATCACGGCTCCCCGAAATGAGGCGAGCGCCCTAATTGTTCACAGCTCGGAAGCAGCAGCGAGAGAACGTTTCCTACCATTAAGGAAATGATATTTTAAATGACGAACAGACTGGATATGTTTGTACTGGAAGGAAGCAGACTCTGGTAATGTTTGGGGAAATTAGTGAAAATTTACTGATTCCCAGAAGAAAAATGGTTCTGTGGAAGGCACAGCCCCGCAGCCTGTGAGACAGGCTCTCCCCTCATCCCCCTCAGCCGCCTACGCCCTGACCCCAGCCCTGCAGCTCGGCCGAGCTCCGTGTCCTGGGGCTCCGGAGGGGCCCCGGGGCCTCACCCCACTCAGCTCTGCCGAGCCCATGACTTTGGAGGCTTCGGGACCCCTCTGGCTCGGAGAAGAGCAGCCCCCAGTCAGAGCAAGGTGTGCCCCTGCCGGTGTAGAGGGCTGGGCTGGTGGGCTCCTGGGTGCCGAGACCCCCTGCCCGGTGTGGCCTCCCTCGGTGCTGCCCAGACCACCCGCTTGCATGGGGCTCTGGGCACAGACCCGTCGGCCGGCCGACACCAACGCCTGGAACAGCACAGCGGCCATGTGGGCGTCCCACTAGGGGACTGACCCGCCCAGGGCATCACAGCTCCCGCAGACCAGGATCTGTGCCCTCAGAGGGGCCTGTGGGAACCTGCCGGGACCCAGGTGCTGCCCGCATCACCGGACACTCCCCACCCGCCCCTGCAGGCGCCTTGCACAGGGCTCAGAGACCCCCGAGACCCCTATACACACAGACACAGAGGTCACTCGCCGGTGTACACACAAACAGAGACCACACACTATGTACACACAGACACACGTGTGGGCTGGAGCCCCCAGACACGGAAACGGGGGAGTTCGACTGTACCTGTGGAGCCTCACCCAGCACGTGGCAGGGTCCAATCCCCTCCCCACGGAGGAGGGAAAGCTCACAGGAGCCTCGTGGGCACAGGAAGCCCCAGCCCACGCCAAAGGCCACGTGGGCTGCAGCCCTGGGAGCACACCTGGAAGAAGGGGCTTCGCGGGTGGAATTAGGGGCGGCTCCTGGGATGGTGCTGGCAGGGGGATACCCAGGCCCACCCCGGGCAGCCCCCAGGCCTGGCTAGAAGCACCACACTTCTGCATGTCTGAGCACGCGCCACGAGGCCACACCTGCAGCAGCGGGAGACAGGCCGACACGTCTCGGGGTCAGTCAGTCGCTGGCTTGAGGCGCAGCGAAGAAAGACCCCAGTTCACCCGACTCTGGGGTCTCCGCAGTCCGGGGAGGGAGCCGGAAAGGGCTGGGCAGGAACCCCGTGCCCTGCATCAGGGGCTGAACCCCGCAGGCCTGGCAGCTGGGTGGGCAGGACCCCGGACGGGTCATCATGGGCTTCTCCACCTCCTGCTCGTCAGTGGCTCCCGAGGCTCGCCCCTTCCCTCCCGGCCCGAACCCAGCCCACGTGATGGGGGCACGCTCTGCAGGGCACCTGTGAGCACCCCTTGTGGAGCACCCCAGTCTCCCAAAGCGCCTCCACGCTGTCGGTCTCTCCAACGAACCAGCTGAGGCCATTTTTCTCTCACTTATCTCTGCTCCGACCAGGCCTCCCACCTCCCCGTGTCGGGTTTTGTTCGTTGGCTGGTTCTGGCTTCTGAGTGGCGGGTTGGCATGTCCTTCCCAGCCCTGTGCACGTCAGCGCGTCCTGCCCCCGTGGTCGCGGGGTCCCTTCACCCGAGGTGCTTCTGCAGAGTGTGTGGCTGCGCCCACCTCAGCCTGAGCCTCGGGACGGTCGGTCGGGGGTGGCGCGGGGCAGCCCACCTGGCCGTGTCCCCTGCAGGGCTCAGCGTGCACTGGGGTGGCCCTACCCTCTGAGTGGCCCCGTGTGGGGTGGGGGCCGCGTGTGCCCCCAGCAGGCGCTGGCTCAAGGCCCCAGTGAGCGTCCCACGGGCCGAGAGGACGGGGCCTGTGTCCTGCAGGCGGGCGGGCAAGGCTCCCTCTGAGCCCCGGTGGGCCTGAACCCAGAGGGTTGTGGGCACCTGCCGGCTGCCCCTTTTCGGTCCGGGCCCCTCAGCACTGGGCAGCCCCCGTGGACTGTCCTCACCGCAGGCCTGGGTGGGCTGGCAGCTGCCCCGTGAGGCCCGCGGTGCGTGGGAAAGCCGTCTGCGATTGCTCCTCTGTCCACTCACCAGGTGCGCCCCAGACCCCCCCAGGAGCCCCAGGCCTTCCCCTGCCACAGCTGAGGCTGCCCCTGCCAAGAGCACAGGCGGGGGGTCTCCACCCCCACCCCTGTCCCCCAACCCCTGGCCAAGGCTGGCTTTCTCTCCTCTTGCACTTCCTGTCCAAGTTTCCATGGAAACCCCCGGAATGTGGATGGGGGGAGGGAGAGCCTTTAAAATAACGGAATCTCAAACTTCGCTCGGGCCCGGCTCCCACTCCATGGTTTCCATGGCAACGAGCCACAGCGAGACACCGACCCCACGTGGAACTGTGGGGACCCAAGCGGGAGGGCACCCCTCCCCCGGGGCCCCCTCCCCACCTCCCAAGGAGATCAGGCTCCCCGGCCAGTGTGGGCGCCCCAATGCCCCCAGGAGCAGGCGTGCCCGGAGGAGGGTCTGGCAGCCCCCCACATAGCGCCAGACCCTCAGACACAAGGGGGAGGCGGGCCCACATGCACACGTGTGACCATGATGCCTCCACACGCTAGGAGCATGCCAGCGTGGTGCACACCATGACCATGTGTGCCCGGATGACCACGCATGCTCTCGTGTGTGTGTGCATGTGTGACGATACATACACACATACCTGTCATGCATCCATGCTCACCTATGTGCGTGCACATCCCACCTGTACACATGCACGTGTACACTCGGGATGCACACTACACGCATGCACACACACATATGCACACACATGCTTACACTCATGAACTCACCGCACACATGCACTGACGTGCACACCACACATTCGTGCATAGTCACCACACGCACACACCCAAAAATGCACACCACGTGTGCACACACCAGGCAAGAAAACCTTGTCCTGATCCCGACCCAACACATGTGCACACATGCAGACCTCACAGCCACATTCTCAGACTCACACACTTACACTCCCACATACTTCATACCTAGTCTCATCCTCACATAAAAGCACACTTGTACACCTGCACATACTCACACACTCGCACCCTCATGTGATCTCACACCTTTACACACTCGCACACTCGCACACCCCCACATGCTTCATACGTAGTCTCACATGAGCACCCTTGCACGCACTCATTTGCGCTCACATGCTTGCACACTCACACCTTCACACACGTGCACACTCACGCTCGCACACTTGCACTCACACACTCAGACTCATATATTCGCCCTCACACATACACACCCACCCCACTTCACAAACACTCCTGGTCACATGCAAACATTCACATTCACACATTCTCACACTCACCCTCACACCCACGTTCACACACTCACACTCAGCAGGAACAGGGAGAGGGAGGCGCCTGTGGCCGCAGGGAGCACCAGGACCCCTCCCCCACCTGCTGTCGCGAGTGTCCTGCCCGGCCCACCCAGGCCCTTCCCGTGCCCCACACCACAGTGAGGGCAGGGTGGGACGGGGTCGAGGAAGAAAACACAGCCCTGTCCTGCTCCCGGGGCCCCACCAGGGGGGACCCACTCTTCACCCCGACATGCCGAGCCGTCCAGAAACACCCCAGCCACTGCCCACTTGGGCTCTGCCCACCCATCCACGGCTCCATCAGGCCAGCTACAGCCCAGCCAGCTCTGTCAGCCCAGCCTTGCCCTGGTCAGGCTCCGTCCCTCCCGGGCCAGAGCAGAGCAGGAGGCCGACCCACCCCGCTGGGGGAGACAAGGGCAGGCTCTGTGGGAGGGGGGAGCCCCAGGCTCTGTCCTACAGCCGCAGGCACCAGGGCCCACCCTCCCCAGGGTCCATCTCTCCCCAGGCCCCAGCACCCTTGGGTGTGACCCAAGCACCCGAAATCAGAAGTTCCAGAAGATGGGCTGGGCTAGAGCAGGTCCCCTTGGGGGTCCTCACAGCGCCAGAGGGACTCCTTGGGGGTCCAGCAGGGGACACAACTGGAGCTTTTGCTCCCACCGCAGTGAGACGTGAGCACTCAGTCCCCGAGCACTCTTCCCAGACACTCTGAGAGACACGGTTTTGGCAGAAGGGGGGAACCATCATTGCACAACACCTGGGGAATGCTGCCGTTGAGGGTCACACGTATGGGCTCGCATGTGTGGTAAACTGTGAACTTGTATGAGCTTACGTGTGCTGAACCACGTGTACACCTTAACTTGTACGTGTGATGAACATGTGTGGACAGTGCATTCTGCTGCACTGTGCGCACGTACGAACTTGCATGTGTGGTAGGAGGTGCATGCATGCACACATGACGAGCTGCGCACGCGTGACCGGGGCCCCCCGCCGCACCCCTCCGCAGCTGCGGCCGCCAGCATGGCCGGTCTGTGTCAAGCCCGCCCTGGTCCCGTCTGTGCCGCCGTGGGCTGTGGGGCCGTTCGGACGTGGCCTGTGTCGGGTTCAGCTGTGTCCCCATCTACCCGGGTGATCAGGCGCATTTTGCTGATCGAAGCCAAGCGGATCTTGGCGCCTCCCTCCCTTCCGTGGGCGGCCGCCACCTACAGAGCCACGCGGGCCTGGGGCAGCCTGCAGCTCCTCCAGGCCTCCACGCGCACTGCAGGCGACGCCGCGTCTCCCAGCAGAAACTCTGAGGCTCCGAGATCCGGGACCTGTGCCAGAACCTGTGCAAATTGGTTCATTCCCGTGCTCAGAGAGAGTAGAGAGCTTTAATATTCATAAAACTGTGGCTGTAAAATCCGCGGCCAGTTGCACGAGCATCATGATTAAAGATCGACTTCCACTCGAGCGGGCTGCAGCCTCATTGAATTTTTATGGGTGTGCTGGCCACGGTGGTCTCCTGGTCTCCGCTCCTGGCCCCCTCCCAGGACCTGTGGGCTGACCAGGCCCTAAATCAGCCGGGTCGATATCTGCCCACACGCCGTCCCCCCGCGATGCCATCGATTTCCCGAAATGAATGGTTTCTGCCTGTAAAACCCAAATTACTGTTTCGCCCAAAGGAACACTTATAATTTTTGTCTCCCTGATAATGTTAACATCATCGTTAATGGTCCCTTGGGGGACACTTGACCTGCCAGGAGCCAGCAGGCCACGTGCAGTGGCCTCGCAGGGCGGGTGCCCGCGCCCCGTCAGCGTCCTGGGGTGGCCACCTGCCCCCAGGCAACACAGCCCTCAAGGTCAGGGCCTGGCACCTGCAGAGGCCACCTTGGGCGGGTGAATGCTGAGAGCCGTGGCCAGCGGGAGGCAGCAAGACCCCCAAGCCATGGCACAGTCAGGCCCAGTGAGGACACATGCCGGAGGCCAGGACGTGGCCTGCAGCAGAGCCCACACACTGGGCACCGCATGTCCCCATCACCGGAACAGAGAGCTAGAGTCCCCAGCCAGGGAAAGTCACGGGACCCCACGGGGCTGCGTGTCCCCGGTCATGGGACCCCCTCCCCAGTGTCTCCCGACCCTGTGGTCCCTGACTAGGGATCAGCACTGCCCAGGGCACTGACGGGCAGGAGGGAGCCGGCGTTCTGGTGCCATGAGTGTCTCAGTCCCACGTGGACATGGGGACACCCAGGGGCAGCCACAGGGCTGAGACGTGGCCCAGGGCCTGGGTGCAGGAGGGAAGCTGTGGGTGGCAGGGACACCCAGAGCCCAAGGGTGCGTCCATCTGCCCCGAGACCCAGGCAAGGCCCCGTGCAGAGAGCACTGGCCCCACGAGGCTTCTGGAACAGTCTGGGTCACAGCGAAGCCTGGGCCCCAGAACACTGCGGGGAGCAGAGGGGGCCGGTAGGGTCCAGTTGCCAACCAGGCAGGGGCACCCGCCCACGTGAGCTGCCCCCACACCTCTGGGCCTGCAGGGCAGCCCAGGAGGATGGGGGGCAGGGTGGGGCGACTCCTGTCTGACCCCAGGGAGAGGTGGGCTGCCTGCTCTCGCCCCCTAAGCGGTCGGGATGAACCAAAGGTGCCGGGGGGTTGCGGGTGGCCAGAGGGCTGCTCCCCACGTCCACTCGGCACACGCCGTTCCCTAGGCCGCAGCGAAGCCCCCGGGCCCACCCCTGTCCTGCTCCGACTGGGGCTCCACTTCCTGCCAGCCAGAGCAGGGCCTCCCGGGAGCCGGTGGGGACCCCGGGGACAGACCCTCAGGGACAGCACCCTCGGCAGGCACCTCCCAGTGTCCGCAGCACCCTCTCTGACCCAATTAAAGCCTCTGAGCCCACGGGCAGGGGGGCCTGACTGGGCCACACGTGGAGCCTGGCAGGGCTGGGAGTGCGCGGGGTTCACCCACCCGCTGCCCCGTGGCCAGCCAGGCCGTGGGATAAGGGAGGACAGGCCTGTCCCATCCATGTGATAATGGGGAACCCAGCACGTCCTGTCCGTGTGATAACAAGGAACAGGTGTGTCCCGTCCGTGTGATAACAGGGAACAGGCATGTCCCATCCATGTGATAATGGGGAACCAGTGTGTCTCGTCCGCGTGATATCAGGGAACAGGCATGTTCCATCCACGTGATAATGGGGAACTGGCGTGTCCCATCCGTGTGATAACAGGGAACAGGCCTGTCCCATCCATGTGATAATGGGGAACCCAGCAGATCCTGTCCATGTGATAATGGGAACTGGCATGTCCCATCTGTGTGATAACAGGGAACAGGCATGTCCCATCCATGTGATAATGGGGAACCAGTGTGTCTCGTCAGTGTGATATCAGGGAACAGGCGTGTTCCGTCCGTGTGATAACGGGGAACTGGCGTGTCCCATCCATGTGATAACAGGGGACAGGCGTGTCCCGTCCATATGAGAGCAGACTCCCGGGCTCTGAGCTGACTCTTGCCTGACTCAAGGCTTCCTGAGCAGCTGGACGCTGGGTCTGGCTCGTGTTCCTGGGGGTCTCAGCCCTGACAATGGTCCCCAGTGGGACCCCCGCCCGTGTGCTTAGACCCAGCCGCACGAGCTAGAAGAGCCCCAGGCCTGCACCGAGAGAGCCGTGGGCTGGGCGCGGGCACTGCAGCCTCCGGAAGGGCTCTTATCGCCCGAGGCTTCCCCAGCCATCAGAGGTGACCAGGACGGGCCGAGGACAGGGCCTGGCTCCCGCAGGCCGGGGACGCTGGCCACACCTGCTCCCGGGCGGGGGTCCCCAGCCTGGCTTCCAGCCTTCCCTGTTCCACTCTCCCCAAGTGACCCTGACGCAGCTTCGCAGTGGGGGGTCCCGGAGGCCAGTGGCCACGCGGACACTCAGGTCTGTCCACCTTTGGGTCACGCTGGGCTCAACGTCGGCTTCTCCAAGGCCCCTCTGGACGCTGCCCCAGAGGCAGGGCCGCGGGGGCTGAGATCCCGGCTCTGAAGCTGGGCACTGGACAGCCCCCAGCCAAGCAAGCCCAGATCCAGGCCGGACAGTTCCTTCTCCAGGGGCTGAGGAGCCAGACCCCCACTCCAGACGCGTCACTTTCACAATTAGGCAAATCCCATTTCTGGCTCACGTGGCAAAGGTGATATCAGATTTCTCATTCCTGGGAAATCAGAGCGAACTTAATAACAAATACCATCATTATCTGCCAAGACAGACAGTGATTAAATTATCCGGGACTCCTCCTCGTGCTGACTCTTTAATTAGCTGAAGCTGGCGGTATATATTAATATTTCCAGAGGTATTTGCATACACTCGCAACGGGCTAACCAGATATCAGCTGAAATATAATAATATTGTATTAGAAATCCTGTTAAGATTAAATCCTATTACCTGTTTTTCTCTCTGATTATCAGTGTGGACTCTCTTGATTTATTATCATAAATTCTCTAATTCAGAAATCTGAAATGTTCCTTGTTTTCCACCAGGAGGAGGCTTTTCCACCCCATGCCCAGCAGGAGAGGCACTCAGGGAGACTGAGGCACAGAGAGAGGGTTTGGGGGTCCTCCGGCAGTGGGGACCCCATTGCTGACCAGCCAGTGCCCCCAATCCTCAGACCCAGAGAGCTCATCCCTCAGGGCCGTGGGGCTGGGGTCACATCACTCTCCGCTGAGGATCCCTGGGCCCATCTCCCCACCACACACACAGGGCTGAGGGTCACGGGGGACCCCCCCGCCAGGTCCAGCCCCAGGGCAGTGTCCAGTGGGGTGCCAGTGTCCAGGACCCCGCTCCTCCCGCAAGACCTCCCCCTCGGCCCAGGACACGCAATGAGGACAGAGGGTCCCCGAGTCAGGAACCAAGATGGAACTTCCCGGACAAGCTCTGGAGCAGAGACCACTCCAAGCCTGGGGGTCTGGGGGCTGGGTGTGAAGTGGGCGGGGTCGATCCCAGAGGGAAAACGGGGCACTGGGGGTCCTGGAGGGGCGCGTGGGTGAGCAGGCAGAGAGCAAGGCCTCACTCACGGCCCACTGGGCCAGGGGCTGGTTCCCGTGTAAGAGCCCCCGGGGCCCAGGTGGGATCTCGTCCTGGCACAGAAGTAGCTCCTATGACGGCGCGTCCCGCGGGGCCTTCGTGTCCTTGGGCAGGGGCCGGGGCCCTGGGGCTGGACCTGGAGGGTGGTCCCCGGAGGTGAGCCTTTGGCGACACACCCAGAGCCCCTGAGTACCGGCAGACCCAAACCCTCGAGGCCGAGCCGTGCTCGGGTCTGAGTCCCGATGGGAGACCAATGGCCAGCACACGCCTGTCCGGCAGGAGGGTGAGCTCCGAGAGGGGCTGCGAAACGCAGCATGCCGCCCCCCAGCTCCCACCAGGAAGGACCATCCCCCACGGCTGGGAAAAGGCTCCAGGAACTTGGGGTTGGAGGGTCCTAACCCCGGTTGGCCCGGCCCCCGGACTCGAGGGAACCGCACACTCACACCCAGCCTGTCGTCGTCAGCACGACTATTACTCCAGAGGGTCCAGCAGACGAGCGTCCAGCTCAGAGTGGCCTGTGCTAATGTGTGTCTGCCCCTTGCCCAGCTGAGCGGCCTCAGGGACAGAGGGCAGGGCATGGACGTAGCCCCCGGCCCACTGCCCCATCAGGGAAGAGCCAGGGTCCCCCACCAGCTCTGGTTGGTCCCTGAGTGGGACGTTTGTCACCCCAAGGAACCGCAGGGATGTATGGTGATGACCAGAGTCCACTGTGGTGGTCATCAGCGGGCACAGCGGGCACTGGGCCTTCTGGGTTTGGACGGACAGTCACAGGATGCCACATATCCCCTCCAGGCAGGAGCCGCCCCGAGCCCTGGGGCAGTGGAGCCTGTCAGGCACCTGGGTCCCTCGACGCTCTGGGGGTCTCCCAATCGGAGGCTGCAGGAGGCTGGGGCCCACCCATGGCTTCCACCCTGCATCTGCAGCTTCCTGCTGTGGGCTTCTGCCCACCTGGACTCGCCAAGGCTGAGGTGCTGGGGAGGGCATTCAGCTCTGGGAGGCAGTGCCCTCTGCCCCCACACAGCCCGCAGAGCCTGGCTGCATGGGGGTTAGCGCCGGCCTGGTGGCATCTGCCTCTGGAGACCCGCTGCTGCGGGCACCCGTTTGCCGGCACGGCCTGTCTGCCGCCCGCTGCCCTCGCATCCCCGTGTCCTGTCTCCAAAGCCTGCCCTCCTGTCTCCTTGGGGCAGGGTCCTCAGAGCTGCTTCTGCATCTTCCCGTGCCTGACCAGTCGGCCCTTAAAGGACAGACACTTCCTCCCCACACAGCCAGAGCCGCCGCTTCCCTCCTGCACTGTGCCTTAGGCACCGTCTCGCCTCTCCACCGCACGATTGTGCGGGTTTTCTGGGGACTCCAGCTCCGCCTCTGGTGTCCACGCATCTCCAAGGGAGGCGCCGCTCTGTGCCGGGAATGTCTGCTCGGCATTCTCTCCCCTCGCAGACAACAGCTCACTACGTCCGCCTCGGTGCCGTGATCCCTGCGTCCATTCTTCCTACCGCGTAACGCTACCCTAAGCCTGGGGATTGATCTAAGCCTCCAATCTGGTTCTTCAAACCTGTGTTGTCTCTTCTGGGAGCGAACTTTATTTTATTTTTTTTCTTTTGGGGTCTCACCCTGCGATGCTCAGGGGTTACTCCTGGTTCATACACTCAGAAACTACTCCTGACCGAGCTCAAGGGACCATCTGGGATGCTGGGGATCGAACCCGGGTCGGGCCGCGTGCAAGGCAAACGCCCTCCCCGCTGTGCTATCACTCCAGCCCCGAGAGCGAACTTTAGAGAGAGCTTGTCAATATCCACAACGTAGTTTACCGCTTTGATAGGGGTTGCGTCAAATCAACAGGCCAGGGCGGAGACGTCACAGCAAGGAGGAAGCTTGCCTGGCACCGACCACCCCGTCTCAGTGCCGACACCCTGTGTGGTCCCAGGGCCCCGCCAGGGTGAGCCCTGAGCACGGAGCCAGGAGTCAGCCCTGAGAGCCACTAAATGGGTCGGGGGGGGGGGAGCTCTCTAGTCACTGGGCTTCCTGTGCTGCGTCCACACCGCTCCCTGCTCACGTCCCTTCCACAGGCTCACCGGAAGCCAGACGTACTCGACACTCCAGTGGGGACCCGAAGTCTCAGCTGACATCCGGTTCAGGAGGTGACGAGGGCAGAGCCGCGGCTTCATCTCAGATTCCATTTGCCCATCGACGGTGCCTCAGAGAGTGGCGGTCGCCTGGGTCCACCCCGAGGGCTACCCACTGCCTCGGTGCTGGCCAGTGTCGGGCCGTCCTGAGCTCCTGTGGGCCATCGAGTCGCCCCAAGGACAGTTTGATTCCCTCCCTTCCCCAGCTGCTCCCACGTCCTTTTCTTGACTCACAGGCCATCAAAATAGCAGGGGACACAGTCGCAGCCCTGGGGGACGCAGGTCTGGCTGGCCCGTGAGCAGTGTCACTTAGTCGCTCCCTTCTGAGCTGACCTGAACAGTCTCACAACGTCAGACTTGCTGTACCCGTGAGAACATAAGAAATGCCTTACTGTGATCACGCATGTCAAACACGCCTGTCCCCGTGAACACGTCAGACACGCCTGTCCCTGTGAACACGTCAGAAAAGTCTGTCCCCGTGAACACGTCGGACGTGCCTGTCCCCATGAACACGTCGGACACGCCTGTCCCCGTGAACACGTCGGACACGCCTGTCCCTGTGAACGCGTCAGAAAAGCCTGTCCCCATGAACACGTCGGACATGCCTGTCCCCATGAACACGTCGGACATGCCTGTCCCCGTGAACACGTCGGACATGCCTGTCCCCGTGAACACGTTGGACACGCCTGTCCCCGTGAACAAACAGGAGCAGGAGCACCGGCCAGCGCTGTGCTCTGTGAAGAAGTGGCACACCCGGGCCAGAGCCAGAGTTTAGCGGGCAGGCACTGCTGCACACGTGGCCAGCCAGGGCTTGATCCCAGCACCCCACAGGGTCCCCTAAGCACCGCCAGGGGCGACCCTGGGCGCAGGGCCAGGAGGAAGCCTGAGACCGCAGGGGTGGCCCCAAAACAAGGTCAGGAGAAAGAAAGAAAGAACCGCAGCACTGGGAGGTGCCGGGTCCCGCCAGGCCTCTCCCTGGGGGCGACGCTAGTTTCACCCCAAGAGCCCCAGCAGTGGGGCTCAGACCCCCAGGCCTGGGGTCAGAGAAGCATTTGCAGCCCAGTTCCCACCCGAGCGGCATGTGAAACTAGGGTCTGGGCAGGCTGAGCCCTCCCTGCCCCCTGCACGCTGTGTGCAGCCCCCCAAATGCAGAGGCCTCCGGGGTCTGCGTCAGCCAAGGGACAGGACAGGGTAGGAAAGCCACGATGGAGAGACTCGGCGTGCAGAGAGGCTTCTCGACCTGTGACGGCATGGGAGGGTCCGTGGGCCACCCTACCCCGTACCTGGGGCCCTGAGTCCTCTGTGGGGTCCCTCCAGGAGGCCAGGTAGGGCCGGGGTCCGCAGCCAGCTGCAGTCACAGCACGTGGCCTCAGGGCCAGAGCCGCGAGTCTGCCCGCTTCTGGGCCGGCTTGCCAGGTAACCAGGAACCAAGACCCGCAGGACTCCCAGGAACTCAGGGTCGGGCGTCCTGTCAGAAGTGGCAGGGGGTGGACGCGGCTGCAGTGTGGCAGCAGCTCCAAGAGGGAGCCCCGGGCCCACCCCCCAGCCCGCAGGGCCCACTGAGCCCAGAGCAACTCCCTCATGCCATCAGTGCAGGAGAAAAACAGCAAAAACGCAGGTAATAAGAGCAATTCAAGCCAGGCCCAGGAGTCTCCAGGCCACTGAAATCAGCCCAGGTCAGGTGGCGGGAGGGCAATGGGGGTCACTGGCGGTGGGGAGTGGGCACTTGTACAGGGACGGGCGTCGGGTCTGTTCATGACTGAAACCTGACCATGAACAGCTTTGTAACTATGTATCTCGTGGTGATCCAATTTAAAATAATTTTAAATTTAAAAAAAATTTAAATAAGATAAAATAAAATCAGGCCCAGAGAAGACAGAATTCTCAGCCCAGGACAGTAGAATCGCCGGAACTGAGCAGAGCACAAGCGAGAAGATGGAGGAAAAGCTGAGTGTGAAGAGAACCAGCAGCCACGAAGTACCCGCGGGACTTCTGCACGTACACATGCCCTGCCTGGGGGCCAGAGCGCGCGTGCAGCTGGGAGGGCCCACGATGGTCAACCCGATCCAGCCTGGGCGTCCCGTACGATCCCCGAGCACCACCAGCGCAGAGCCGGGGTGACCCCTGAGCATCACTGGGTGTGGCCCCCAAGACTAGAACAAGATCATTTCCACAGCCAACGAGGAGAATCTCTGGACAGAATCTAGGACGGGAACAGAGAACATCCGAGAGCAACGTCTGGACTCGCCGAGGTGTCCGAGCGCGAAGGGGCTACCTCAGCCCCCAGTGGCCCCAAACAAGGCGCCCGGAGGGATCCCCGAGCACTGCCACACGCAGCCCAAAGCCCAGGAAAAGGGGAGACGTGAACGGTGTCTTCTTAGGAACCCGGAAACGCCAGGGCGAGCAGGAGAGCACGTGTCTCACCCGGGACGGTCCCGGCTGGGATCCCCGGCACGGCCAAAAGCTAAATAAGCAAAATTCAGGATTCGGGGAGGGAAAGCGGCTCCCGAGACACACCCGTCTGCAACGTCAGGGCCCTCGGGCGTGGGGCAAGGTGACGGCCGGCACCTGTGGGAACCACCTGCTCAGTCCTGCTTTTCACCCGCCAAGATCTAGAGAAACGGTCTGTGTTCTTACTGGCTTTGGAGAGAAAGGGGCCGGCCGGTGTGTGAGCTGTGAGGCTCGGGGCAGCCGTGGTGTTGCCGGGGGGCCTCCCGCGAGAGACGGCCAGTGCAGCTCATCTCCAGGACAGCGCGAGCCGCTGCACCCGCCAGGCAGTCTGGGCTGGGCTTGGGGTCTTCTCGGAATGGGGGCGGGCAGGGTCCAGCCTGCAGCCACAGCGACACCCTCTGACGCAGAAGCCCCCAGCCCAATGCCCGGGCACCACCACACTGCCAGGCCCCCACCCTGCCCAGCCCACAGCCTGGAGCGGGAGGTCAGTGGGTGCGAGCAGGAGCACAGGGGCCTGAGCAGCGGCCCCGAGGTCAGCCAGCGCCCACCCGCCCAGCAGACCCCTGACTGCAGTCACGGATACAGTCACTACCACAAACGCACTTGCACTGATCTCTGTTTGGATCATTCCATTCGCCTTTGGGTTGTGACAAACACAAACAATACCAAGCACGTTTGTTTGTTGCTGCCCAGGGGCCGACTTCGGGGAGGGACACAGGGGAACCGTGGACGGAGGGTCCTACTGGGTTGGGCAGCTGCGGCAGCACGGGATGCCTGAATCAACTGGATTATTAATAACGTGGTGAATGCCAGTATCATAAACTAATTTTAGTTAAGATGCTGGAATCCGGGGCTGTGGCAGAGGAGGGAAAAGCCGCACGCAGCAGCCTCCAGAGGGGCCGGGATCAGTGGAGCGAGGACAGCGCGCGTGACCGTGAAGCCCTCGAGAGCGTCCGCGTCAGGGCTCGGAGCGTGGCTGGGAACCAGGCACGGGAGCGGCCCAGACAGCGGGCGGGAGGCAGCACGGGCACCCCCCAGTGAGGCACGAGGGGCTGAAGCTGCCCTTGCCGGGCAGGACGCCACCAGGAAGGCAGGGCCGCCCGCCGGAGAGGAGAGGGGAGGGCAGGTAAGATACTCCCACGGGCCCTCCCCACCCCCCAGACAACACGGTCCTGGGCAGCACCAGGACCCCAGGGCCCAGCACACGGTCAGCTGCACGCTGCTGGCCCTCCTCAAAGCTGCCACCCTCATGGGGGGCCTGGGAGGGACTCGGGGCGTGTAGGGTCCCGGAGGACTGGGGCAGGAAGAGGAGGAGCAGGAAGAGCAGAAGGAGGAGCAGGTGGAGGAGGAGGAGGAGCAAGAGGAGGAGGAGGAGAATGGGGAGGAGGGGGAGGGGGAGGAGCAGGAGGAGGAGGAGGAGCAGGAGAAGGAGGAGGATGGGGAGGAGGAGGAGGGGGAGGTGAGG
>JAOXYA010319230.1:0-18655 GCA_028565675.1 Sorex palustris | reverse complement strand
ACTCACCCTTGGAACTTCACTCACTCTTTCAGCAGGGATCTGCTCCTTCAGTTTTGGGTCCTCACAGTTCATTGGGGAGGATCCGGCAATAGGTCGGTACTGAGAGAGACACAGAGATGAGAGACAGAGACAGAGACAGAGGGGCAGCTGGCCTGAGCCCCATCCCTCCCGCCGGCCCCCGCAGAGCCCCCGCAGAGCCTCAAGCCCTACAGCCTGGTGCGACCCCTCCTGGTGCCCGCCCTGCGCCCGGTGGTGCTCCTGCCCGAGTGCCTGGCGCCCCGGCTCATCCGCAACCTGCTGGACCTGCCCAGCTCCCGCCTGGACTTCCAGGTGTGCCCGGCAGGTGAGTGGGGGCCGCGCGGGGTCGGGGGCGGGGCAGGCGGGGGGCGGGGGGATCTCTGGTGCAGCTGCTCTTGTCTCTGCCGCAGAGAGCCTCTCAGGGGAGGAGCAGGGCACGTCCTCGGCCCCCGGCGCCCCCAAAGCTCGGCCGGCCACCCCTGGACTGGGCAGCAGGATCCGCGCCATCCAGGAGTCTGTGGGGAAGGTAGGTGGGGGCACCCGAGGGCTGCGGGACCCAGGGGGGCTGCACAGTGACCCTACATGGGGGGCTGCCCGCTCACCTCTCACCCCCCCAAAGCTGATGGAGTCGGGGTGCCTGGAGGTGGACTTCAGGGTGGGGGGGGACTAGCTCTGCCCCGCAGTGGGCGGGCTTGGAACAGGGAGTGAGTGACCTCCTTGGGGGGTCGGCACTCAGGGGACCCTGCGGTGCTGGGGAGGAGACCGGGGCTCCCACGTGAGAATCGGCGCTCCGCCCTTTGCGCCACTTCCCCCGCCGGGCGCCGCCCGCCTCTTGGTGTCTGGGTCTGGGGGGTGGGCAGGGGGCCTGCAGGGGACAGTCCCAGCTCTGTCCCAGTCCCGCGGCAGGGGGGTGGGGGGACGTTTCCGGGCGGGAGTGACTGAGCTCTGCCCAGCAGAAGCACTGCCTCCTGGAGCTGGGCGCGCGTGGCGTGCGGGAGCTGGTGCGGAGCGAGATCTACCCCATCGTCATCCACGTGGAGGTGACAGAGAAGAACGTGCGGGAGGTCAGGTGCGTGGGCGGGCGGGCATCTCCCTGCGGGGGTCTCCGTCTCTCGGGTCCTTTTTCTTGCGGGGGCGGGGGGGGAAGGGACTGCAGGGCTGCTCCTGGTCATACTGAGTCCGGAGGTCCAGGCCGATGGTTCTGCGCCCAAGCAAGACTGGGGCCACTGGGGCCGCTTGGCTGTGCTCAGGGTCCACAGTAGCAGTTACATCGGGGGGCTTGGGCACTGGCGGGCCTCGCAGGCCCAGCTCAGTCCAACCCCCGGCACCACCTGTGGTCCTCCTAGCGCCACCCAGGAGTCAGCCCCGAGCACAGAGCCAGGAGTCAGCCCTGAGCATCACCAGTGTGGCCCCCAAACAATGACGGGAAACCAAACAAGGGCCGTGCAAGGCGGGGACTTGAACTCGGCGCCTCATGCCGGCCCAGCCTGAGCGCCAGCACTCGGGGGGCCTCCCCGAGCCCCTCTCCCTGTCTCCGTCTGTCCCCATCTGCCCGTCTGTCCCTCCCTCATCGTCCCCGTGTGTTCCGGGCCTCCACCCACCGGGCGCTCTTCTCTCTGCAGGGGCCTGCTGGGCCGGCCGGGCTGGCGGGACTCGGAGCTGCTGCGTCAGTGCCGGGGGTCCGAGCACTCCCTGTGGGGGCTGCCGTGCTCCTGGGCGCAGGTGTCGGCGCATGCCTGGACCCACGGCGAGGAGCTGGCCAAGGTGGTGCGCGGCCGCATTCTGCAGGAGCAGGCGCGCCTGGTGTGGGTGGAGTGCGGCAGCGGCGGCGGCGGTGGCCCCGGCTGCAGCGAGGCCTGAGCGGGGACCGTCCCCGCGGGCACCGGCGCCCGAGCCCCTCAGACTCGGGGACTCTCCGGCGGGGGGGGCGGCCCTGGCTTTCCCGCCGTTCCTGTTCTTGCTGCTCTCTCCCTGCCCCCCCGGGGGTCCCCCCCACCTCCTCCTTCGGAGTCATACACCCCCCCCACCCCGCACGTGTGGCTCCCTGCTCCGTGCTCGCCGGAGCGTCTCTGTTCTCAGCCCCGCGCCGGCCGAAGGGGACACGCACAAGTTCTCACCGGACGGGGGATCCCCGGGCCACTGCCGGCTTTGCCCAGGGAAGCGGGGGAGGGGCTGCCTGTCAGGACCCCCCCCACCTCCGCTCGATCCTGCTCACCTGTTACCTCTACACGTGGTCTCCCGGCGGGAGGGGCCGTGGTTCCCCGTGTTCGCGGCAGACCCGCACCCCCGCCCCCGCGGACACTGACTCAGGCGTTGCTGGTGCTCCCAGACGCGGCCGGACCGAGTGCTCCCTGCGTCTGTGCCCCCCACCCGACCCCGTTTCCTGGGGGGCCGGGGGCGGCGCCAGTCTGAGGCTCCAGAATGTATGGCCGGCGGTTCCCGGGGCCGCCCCGTCCACTTGGAAGCTGCACATGCATGGGACATTAAACCTTTTGTTACGGAGCCGGGGCCTGTGTGTGTGTCTGGCTCCCTCCACCCCCGGACCCCTGCTTGCGTTGAAAGACACGCCAAGGTCCCCTGTGTCCCCGGGGAGGGTCCAGTTTCGCTCTGACTCATCCCAGAGCTGCTGGCCATCTGTGCCGGCATCCCCTTACCTGCCCGCATGACCGGGGGAGGGGAGACCCCCCCTGCCCCACCCCCCAGCCCAGCCCTCCTGGGCCTGCTTACCCCAGCAGTGTCCCTGCGGTGACAGGGCCTCAGGCGTCAAGGGACCCCTCCCGCTACTGAGTTGAGGGAATTCAGAGCCCACCTCTGTGTGCAGTTAGACCCCCCCCCACCGACAGCATTACCCGAGAGAACAGGCATGTGCAGAGGGAAGAATCCAGGCAGACTTCCTGGAGGAAGAGCCACTGGAGTTTGGGGGTTTGGGGTCTGGGCATCTTTCACGAAGCATTTGCTGCCCCTGGACAACTGTCCCTGTCCTGGTCACCGCATGCACCTTGGGGGACCCAGCGGGGTGGGGGAAGTGATGGTTCGACGAGGAGGGGAGCCCAGGAACAGAGGCTGCGTTGGGTGGGGGGGTGGGGTCCAGGCTTGGAGCCGGGTTGGACACGAGCCCCTCGGATCCTGTGCTTCCTTGGGTGGGACCTGGGGCTGCTCTTGGCCATGCTCTGCCTTATGGGGGTTGGTGGGGTCCCAGGGGTGCCTTGGGGGCTGGGCCCTGCGTGTGGGGACAGGCCGGACCTCCTGCCCCTACGGTGACCTGCCCAGGGCGCATGCGTGTGTGAGGGCACGCGAATCCGGGCGTAGACCTGGGCGCTGAGACGCTGCAGTCTTTGCCTGCTCCCACGTTGGCGGGTCTTTTGCCTCTGATGGGAGGCCGCCTACGTCTGTCACACCTCCCCACATCCTTAGTACCATCCCCATTTTACCAGCGATCAAAGGAAGGAGAGCAAAGGAGTGGCCCAGAATCACACAGTCAAAGATCAGTGAGGGTGAGGAACTTTCCCAGAACCAGAAAGTGTCAGGACCCCATTGGGACTTGAACCCTGGTCTTTGACACATAGCCCAGTCTCTTCCTTCGGTCCAGGAGCCAGACACAGGGCTGTCCAGTGCAAGGTGACCTCCTGGGGCCATTCTCCCAGCCTCTCCCCCTGCACCCCTGCGGCCCAGCAACTCTCCCCAGCGCCTCCCTCTGTCCCCCACCCGGTCCTTCCTGGGGCTCTGTGAGCCGTACTGATAGGGGTCCCTCTGTAGCCTGCGGGGGTCATCCTTTGTGGAAGGGCCAGGAGTAGAGGGAGGGAAATGCGGCGTCTCTAGGGAAAGAGGCTCAGGAGGAGGGTGCAGGGGTGCGTGGACGCTGGGGCCTCTTCAGTGGGAACCCAAGGGGTCTGCAGGGAGGCGGCTGTGGAGAGCCACAGGGGTGGGGTGGAGCTCACACAGGGCCCTGCAGCTGGGTTTCGGGTTGGGGGAGATGGGCGCCAACCTAGGGTTCTGGCAGAGGCTGAATGGGGTGTGAGCACTGTTGGAGGCAACTAAGTGGAGACGCAGCCTGAGAAGGCACCGTCTGTCCTGATTGGCTGGGAGACGAGGTGGAGGTGGGGGCGAGGAGGCACTCTCTGTTCTTATTGGCTAAGAGACAAGTTGAAGGCGGGGCCTGAGAAGGCGCTGTTTAACCTGATTGGCTAGAAGACAAGGGGGAGGTGGGACTGAGAAGTCGCTCTCTGTCCTGACTGGCTGGGAGAGAGGCACGGGGAAGGGGACCCTGGGGGACGTTTTCTGTGGCTGAGCCACAGATGATGATGTTAAAACCTTGGAGGTTGGAGGCGCTCAGTGGCAAGTAAAAGCGCCTGCGTGGCACACGTGAGAGCCTGGGTTAGCTCCCGCCACCGCATACACCCTCCTTTCCCCTCTCTCCCACCTCCCAGCACTGGCGCCTCCCCTATCTTGGTGGTCCTGGAGGACCACCAAGTGTGGTCCAGGTGGCTGCTGTGAGCACCGCCTGGAGTGGCCCGTAACCAAGAAAACAGAGACTACCACACCCCTCGTGGACTTCAAAGCAGAGCTTGGGCGGGGGCATCGGGGAAGGCTTCCTGGAGGAAGGACCCTTGGAGCTGAACTTGAAGGTTGAAACAGAATCAAGCCATCGACAGGGAGATGGTGCAGGGGCTTGGGCGCTGGCCTTCTACGAGGCAGACCCCAGTCTGACCCCCAGGTACCCCGGAGCCCCCCTGGGAGCAGCACGGAGCTGAGAGCACGCCCCCCCCCCCACCTCGCCGCCAGACGTGTCTCAATCTACCCCCCAAAAAAATTAAAAAGAGAATTTAGGAAACCCAAGCACAAAAATTTGTAAGTCTACAACGGTACCTCATGGTGTTTCACTACTAAAAATTTTTTAAAGGGGCTGGAGTGATAGCACAGCGGGTAGGGCGTTTGCCTTGCACGCGGCCAATCCGGGTTCGATTCCCAGCATCCCATAGGGTCCCCCGAGCACCGCCAGGAGTGATTCCTGAGTGCAGAGCCAGGAGGAACCCCTGAGCATCCCCGGGTGTGACCCCAAAAGAAAAAAAAGAGAATTTAGGCAGCTGAAGGCACTTGGGCTCAGGACTGGGCGGATTCGTGGGGAGAATCCAGAAGGAAACGCAGCGAGCGCTGGAGGGGGGAGACCGGACGCCCCCGGGCTCGGGCACGCACGGAGGGCCCGGCGGCGCCCCCACCCCCGCGCGCGCGGCAGCTGGCAGGGCGGGGACAGCCCCTCGCCTGCAGCCACCTCGGGGCGCCTGTCCCCGCCCCCCGGCCGCGCGGAGGCGGGGCGGCGGCCAGCAGGTGGAGGCGGGCGCGGTGGCCCGGCCCGGCCGGGGACTCCCGGCGCCGCTGCCAGCCCCGGATGCCCGCCAGACTCCGGGCGCCGCCGGGGCCCCCGCCTGACCTGCCGCCCTGCGCGCGCCCGGGGGGGACTCGGGGCGAGCCGTCGGGGGTCCCCAGGGCCCATGCAGTGCCGGCTCCTGCGGGGCCTGGCCGGAGCCCTGGTCACGCTGCTGGGCATGGCACTCCTCTCCCTGCGCTACCGCGGGCGCCTGACCCCGCCGGGCGCGCCGGAGCCCCCCGAGACGCCCGTGCCCAGCGCCCGCCCTGCCGGGCTGCAGCCGCAGGACGTGTTCATCGCCGTGAAGACCACCCGGGCTTTCCACCGCTCGCGCCTGGACCTGCTGCTGGACACGTGGGTCTCCAGGACCCGGGAACAGGTGACGCGCGCGGGGGCGCCTGGGGTTCAGGACCGCCTGGCCTGAGGGGCTCTCTGGGGTCTTTCCCTGCCGGGTGGGGGGGGCCCTCGGGCGGCCTAAGCTCATCTTCCTTCTCGGACCTTCTGTGTCCTTTGAGGGGCTGTTCCGACCCCCCTGCCCGGACAGCAGGTGCTCATGTGCCCAATGCTCATCTCTGCCGGGACCCTGAGGTCCGGCCATGTCCAGGGGCCCTCCTAGCCAGACTGTCCCCTGCCCCCCTGCCCTGGCCCGCAGGGGGCGACAGGAGGGTGGCTGTTGGGTGAAGGTTGGGGGTCCAGTCCTATCTGGGTTCTGCCCTGGCTGTGAGCAGAGCAGGGGCTGATGGAGAGAGCAGGGGACATCTCCGGAAATCCCGCCGGCCCCTGCCTGAGCATGGGGCGGGCGGACACCTCACCTCCTAAGTGACTTCCTGTCTGGAGGTGTCGAGGGAGGAGGGGGTGTGTACTGGGATGATGGCGGGCGGCGGGGGTGCAAGAGAGAGGATTGGGGGTGTGTACCCCACAGGGCCAGGTTAGAAAGGCGGGGACCTCCCCTGCCAGCCCCAAGCATCCTGCCAACAGCCAAGACCTGTGGGGGTCTTGGGAATCATTTCTGGGGCGGTGGAGGGGCGGCTTCATGCACACACACACCCTCACGTGCGCACTCTCGCGTGCACATGCACACGCATGCATGCACACACACACACACACACACACACACACACACTCGGGCACCCACTCAGGAGCAAGTGTGCGAGCTTTGGAGGTGGCAGAGGCTCCTGGGAGCCGGTCTCAGGGGAAACGGGAGAGGCCCGCGGGCGCTGGCGAGGGGTGCCCTGGTCCACCAACTGGCCCTGGGTCCTTGCCCGGCCCCAGCCCCAGGCCCCTGCCCGGCCCCTCCCCCCACGTCACTTCTCCTCTGGGGAGGCCTCCGTCTCCCCCGCGGAAGCCACCGCACCAGCCCTCCCCGCCGACCTTCCTGTTTATGGCGCTGCCTGTGTGCCCAGAGCAGGACCTCACGTGGTCCCGGCCTTCCTGACGTCCTATCGCTGTGGGGGTGCCCTGCCCCGGAGGAGGAAACTGAGACCAGAAAGAGGAAGCACTCACCAACGTCAGTCAGCCAGGGGCTGGAGGCGGCAGGGCGCCCCCTCTCCTCAGAGGGAATCGGGGTCCCGGAGCTGTGGATGGGGGCTCAGGAGAGGGTTGGGGGTTCCTGCTTGGTTGCCCTGGGGGAAGGCACGACAATCCCCCGCTCTTCAGAGGAGGCTGAGGCGCAGGCCAGGCCCTTGCTGGCCCCTGACTCAGGACAGTGTCTCGAAAACTTGCCCCTTCCCGCAGACTGGGAGATGGCAGGGGGGAGGCCGGGAGGCCCCCACTCGCCCCCGCTGTGCCCCTTGCCTCCTCCCTTTGTTCCATCTCTCCCGAGGCCCCGCCCCTGCCAGGCCTCAGTTTCCCCAGGGCGGGAGCATGTTCCGGAGCTGGTTAACTGCAGGCCCGGTGCCGGCCCAGCTGGTTAAGGGCGACCCGGGGCAGGTGGGCCTTTGTGCCCGCGAGGACAGGGCTGCGTGTGGCCTTTGTCTCCCGCGGGGGGGGGGGGAGGCCACGGAGGCCGCTTTGTGCTCGCTGCCGTCCCTGGGGGCGGGGCTGGGGGACAGGGCCCCTCGCAGCAGCAGATGGTCCCTGCTGGCCGGCCCTGCAGCTCAGCGCAGAAGGTTTGAACCGTGGCCCAGGCCCCTCCCGACACAAATCAGATGCAGCCCGACTGGGAGGCGCCACCCCCCGCCCCCTTCCCCCAGCCCCCCTCAGCCGCTGCAGCAGCCGCAATCCCTGGCCCATTTGGGCCAAACTCACAGGCTTCCTCTAGCTGCGGAGGTTTAGTGTCAAAAGTTTGCCAGGCAGCGGAGGAAGCGCTTCTTGGCTCCTTTGAAACCAGCTCCCGGTTGGGGAAGGGGGGCATATAGCAGACTTGTTGGGGGAGCACGGAGCAGGGGGATCAGAGTACAGGAACTGCATCCAAATAGGAGGCGAGGAGCTGGAGCCATAGCACAGTGGGGAGGGCGTTTGCCTTGCACGTGGCCGACCCGGGTTCGAGTCCCAGCATCCCATAGAATCCCCTGAGCACCGCCAGGAGGCATTCCTGAGTGCAGAGCCAGGAGGAACCCCTGTGCATCACCAGGTGTGACCCAAAAAGAAAAAAATAGGAGGCGAGGGCAGGGGGCTGGCCCGTGGGGGCTGGGGGGTGGGGGAGAGAGGGTGCCATCCAGGAGGCCTGAAAGCTGGGTGGGCAGCGCTGCGGTTTGGGGGACAGAGAGGAAGTACCGCCCCCTCCCCCGGGGGTCAGGACCTGGAGAGACGGGGAGGGGGAAGAAGAAGCTGGCGTGTTGGGGGGCACCTGTCTGGGCGGGGGGCGTTTGAACGCTGCGGTGGGGGCGTGGGGAGCCCCTCTGAGACTCTGGGTTCGAGAAGGTTTAACAAGCCAGAGGTGGGACTGGGGCTGTGGCGCAGTGACAGACCGTCTCAGGCGTCTCCCCGGTGCCAGCGGCCTCCTCAGCACCACCGAGCGTGTCCCCAACTCCAGGAAATTCACAAATACATCAGTAAGGGAGCTGGAGCGATAGCACAGCGGGTAGGGTGTTTGCCTTGCACGCGGCCGCGCGGGTTCGATTCCCAGCATCCCATAGGGTCCCCCGAGCACCCCCAGGAGTGATTCCTGAGTGCATGAACCAGGGGTAACTCCTGTGCCTCGCCGGTGTGACCCAAAAAGAAACACACACACACACACACACACACACACACACACACACACACACACATAAACCAATAAAACCCAGGGGCTGGTTGGAGTCGCAGAGGGAGGGGATGGTGAGAAGGGGCTTGAGTCACAGAAACCCTTGGCCCACTCAGTGCCAGCAACATTTCTCAGTGGGAGACACGACCCCCACTCTCCCAATCCACCAGCACCACCAAAGGAAGCTCGGAAGGGGGAAGCCCGGGACAGTCTGCAGGGAGAGGGCAGGGGCCAGGTCGGCGACAAGCCCAGTCAGGATGGTGCGAGGGAGCAAGGGGCAGCATCCCGTGGCCAAGGGGTTTGCCCCAAGAAGCTGGCAGGGGCCTGTGTGAAGGAAGGGTAGAAGGGAGGGCTTCCCGGCAGAGGCAGCGATTCAGCTGTGAGTCAGGGGGCAGAAAGGGGCACAGACCTCAGTAAGGGAGAAGTTAACTGGGTGGGTAGGGGGTGAGGAGAGCGGGTGGGGGATAGGGCACGGGGCCACCTTCCACTCAGACCCGGGCCAGCCTCTACCCAGTGGTTGCAGAGGGCCCCGGCAGGGGGAGGTAGGGAGGGCGAACGTTCTGGGGGCTGCAGCAAGGCTGAGGGCACGAAGCTGGGTAGTGGAGCCCCCTCGGATCCTGGCAGGCTCCAGAGAAGGGCCCTAGTCCCGGGACCGGGAGACAGACTCGGTCTCTGTGCCTGCCTGGGCTTCTCTGGCGCCTGGAACCCTGCCTCTGTTTCCCCCAGACACAGGAAGCTGAACCCCTCCAGCCCTCGGAAGCTGCCACTGATGGGGAAACCGAGGCCGGGGTGGGGTTCTCATCTGAAGGGCTGAATCCTGGGGTGGAGGGTGAGGTCTCCAGGTGGGGGTGGGGGGAGGGAGAGAGGGAGGGAGGGAGGGAGGGAGACAGAGGCCTGGCCTGGCCCCTCTCCTGGGGGTGCCGCTTCCTCCCAGGGCCTCCCCGGCACTCCCTTCACCCCAGTTTTGCCATCCATGAAGGGGACGGTCCCAGCTCCCGTCTAGGGGCTCCATGGGGGGAGGGTCACTGCTCAGCCCGGGTGTGTCTGCAGCGCAGAAGGTCAGGGGCGGGCCCGGCAGAGGTGAGCACAGAATCTCAGCGGGTCCGAGCAGGACATCCTCTAGGGCCCGGCTTGGGGGGGGTCGTGGGGGTCGTAGATGCCCGCCCAACCCGCTCACACGCCCCCCTCCCCCATCTCCCCTCCAGACGTTCATCTTCACTGACGGCGCGGACGCAGGCCTGCAAGAGAGACTGGGTAACTGCTCCCGGTGGGCCGTGGGGGGTCTCCCTGGGGTGGGGGCGGCCAACTCCGCGGGTGTCCCGTCTGCCCGCGAGGGGCGCTGGCTGCTCCCGTGGGGAGGAGCAGCCCCGGGACCCCGACCCCAGCCCCCTTCGCCCCGAGCCCTGAGCTGCAGGCCCAGCCTCTCGGGCGCGGCGGGATCCCAAGGCCTGGCTCCGCAGGTCCCCGGCGGGCCCTGACTGTCCCCTCTCCAGGGTCCCACCTCGTGGTCACCAACTGCTCCGCGGAGCACAGCCACCCCGCGCTGTCCTGCAAGATGGCCGCGGAGTTTGACGCCTTCCTGGCCAGCGGGCGGAGGTGAGCACTGGCCCAGGGGTGGGGGTGGGTGTCAGGGCAGGTGGGGGATGTTGATCCAGAAACGTGAGGTGGTCTGTGTGTTGTGAGTCATCGATCCCGTGCGGCCTCCCGGGTCTGTCCACCCGTCCTTTGCTGGCCGACAGTTCCCCTCCTGCGATGCTGTGTGACCTCCGGCCGATGTCTTGACCTCTCTGAGTCTGGGTCCTCATTGGGTCGCTCACAGTCCCTCCTTCTCCCCCAGGTGGTTCTGCCACGTGGACGACGACAACTACGTGAACCCGCGCGCGCTGCTAAAGCTGCTGAGAGCCTTTCCCTTGGCTCACGACGTCTACGTCGGCCGGCCCAGCCTGAACCGGCCCATCCACGCCTCGGAGCCGCAGCCCCACAACCAAACGGTGGGGCCTTCCCCAAGCGCCTCTCGCTCATTGGCTGCGCGGGCCAGGGGAGGCGGGGCCAGTCAGCTATGGCATCCTGAGGGCGGGGCTAGGAGGGATGGGGCCAATCATATGTGGCCGCCCCGGGGGTTGGGCAAGAGGGGGTGTGGCCAGTCAGCCATGTCATCCTGAGGGTGGGGCCAGGAAGGATGGGGCCAATCATATGCGGCCATCCCGGAGCGGGTGGGCGGGGCCATGAGGGGTTGGGCCAGCCAAATATGCTTCCTGAGGGCGGGGCCATGAGGGGGCGGGGTAGTGTGCTGCACCAATTAGGTGTGACCATGGAGAGGGCGTGGCTACGAGGCGTGAAGCGATGGGGCGGGGTCACCTAGGTGTGGCCAACCCAGGGCGGGGTCAGGAGGGGCGTGGCTATGGGGCAGGGCCACCTGAGCCATTCTGGGCGGAGCCACTCAGTGGCGGGGCTACCAGGGGCGGGCCATATGGGGCGGGCTGGGACCCGGAAGGTGGCTCCTCTGGCTTTCTCTTGGTTACTGTTGTTTGGACTGATGGCTACGCGGCTCCTCCTCAGTCTCCTCCTCTGCGATGGGGAAGCAAGTACCAGTGAGGCACAGAGAGTGCCATGTACTAGAGCCACCTTCATGCACTGGGAGGTGGCGGGCGCTGAGGCTTCTCCACCCACAGTGGAGTTCACAGCTACCCGGTATCATCATCTACTTATATAAGTTTTTTTGTTTTTTGCTTTTTGAGTCACACCCTGCGATGCACAGGGGTTCCTCCTGGTCCATGCACTCAGAAATTACTCCTGGCAGTGCTCGGGAGAACATATGGAATGCTGGGTATTGAACCCTGGTCGGCCGCGTCCAAGGCAAACGCCATACCGCAGTGCTATCGCTCCAGCCCCCCCCTATTTGTACAAGTTTTTTGGGGGGTCACACCCGGCGTTGCACAGGGGCTCCTCCTGGCTCTGCACTCAGGAACCACTCCTGGCGGTGCTTGGGGGACCCTATGGGATGCTGGGGATCAAACCCAGGTCGGCCGCGTACAAGTCAAACGCCCTACCCGCAGTACTATCACTCCAGCCCCTGTACAAGTTTTGGGGTCAGCCCAGCCCCCTAGGCGCGTTCTCCCTAGGGTGCCAGTAAGCAGCCACAGAAGCCTTGACCCCTCACACAGCCAGCTTCAGCTCCAGATCTGGACGGATCCGGATCAGGGTAGAGGGATTTAGGAAACAAAGAACTAAAGAACTTGTCACATTTGACTTTCTGAGAAACACCCGTGAATTTTATGGCCCAGCATGTTGTTTTACTTGCATCTATTGCAAGGGGCTCCCCCTGTCCCCAGGACACACTTGGCTTCTGGCCCTTGAGTGACTGGGCCGGCGGGATGCCCGTCTCCGGTTGCAGCCCTGCCGCAGGCGAGCCCACGCTGGGCCTCTCCCTCCTGAGATCACCATCTGCTCCATCAGGGAAACAAGAGCAGAAAACACAAGACCTTAATTACCAGCAGCTAATCAGCCTCTGAGCCCTAATTAAGTCCTCCTGGGCCCCGGGGGGTGGTGGTGGAGCCAAGTGAGCACTTGCAGGTGAGTCCAGCCCCAGCAAACCCCCGCCACTCTCCTGCTAGACTGTCTTGCAAAAATTCGCTGGAGCCTGACTCTGATCTCTCGGGCCACTCTCGCCACCTCCTGGCTTTGGGGCCTCGATGAGGTCACTTGCGTGTCCCCTCTGCGCCTTCGTTTTCTCGTCTGTGGAGTGGGTATTGTCCTTTCTATCTTTTCACTGACTGGGTGCCAAAAGAAAGGATCAAACAAGGCAGGCGGGAGCCCGGGGTTTATTCCTAGAATGCAGAGTGTACCCTGGCCGAGCAGAGAGTCAGAACAGTCCCTGAGCACTGCTGAGTGTGACCCAAAGTGTATAGTGGGGGGGGGCAGGGGCCAGAGAGATAGTACAGTGGTTAGGGCGCTTGCCTTGTATGCATGCGGTCCACCCTGGCACTGCATATGCTCCCCAGAGCATCTCCAGGAGTGATCCCTGAGCACAGAGCCCCGAGTCAGCCCTGAACATTACTGGGTGTGGCCCCCAAGCAAATAAACAAATACCAGCACCAAAAAAAGGGTACAACGAGATCCCCTCCCGAGTGGCCGACCTGAGACTGACTCCAGGAAGTGGCCGTGATTAGGATCAGCTTGCACCTCCAGCCCCATTTCCCTGCCGGGCACACCCAGGCCCTGTCCCCTACAATGTGCACAAATGACCTTCTTGGCACCCAACCTACCAACGGGGTCCCAGGACCCTGCCCTGAAGTGACTCAGTTTGTTTGGACCACGGGGTGGGCCCGCAAGGCGGGCGCCAGAGTTCCTGCCGGGGGTCAGTTCTGGCCCTGCGACTTCAGGCAGGTCTTTTCTCTGTCACCTTATGCCACCGCCTCTGTGGCGCAGCCCTGAGCAGAGGCACAGTCTCTGCTCGGGGTGAGGCTTCTGGTGTTGCTGCTCCCGGGATGTGGGGGTAGCAGCCGCGCGTGCGCATGCGCATTAGTCAGCGCTGCAGGCTGCCTCACAGACCCCTGACAGACCTGGGGTCTTGGAGGGGAGGAGCCGGACCTCCTGCAGAGCCTGGAGAACAACTCTGTCTTTTTTTTTTTCTTTTTGGGTCATACCCGGCGATGCACAGGGGTTCCTCCTGGCTCTGCACTCAGGAATTACTCGTGGCGGTGCTCAGGGGACCATATGGGATGCTGGGAATCGAACCCGGTTCGGCCGCGTGCAAGGCAAACGCCCTACCTCCTGTGCTTTCTCTCCAGCCCACAACTCCGTATTTTTTGGGGGAGCCACACCTGAATATGCTCAAGGGTTACTCCTGGCTCTGCACTCAAGAATTACTCTTGGCGGTGCTCCAAGGACCCCATGGGATGCCGGGGATCGAACCTGGGGCGGCTGCATGCAAGGCAACGTCCAACCCTCGTATTGTCGCTGCGGCCCGGGCCATGCCATGTTAGACCCAGAGCTGAGGCTGCAGTGCAGGGGGGAATGGATCTGAGGCCCAGAGAGGGCAGCTACTTTCTCAAGTTTGCATAGCTGTGCAGGGCCCCAGAATCAGGGCCCCCGATTCCCTATCCAGGGCCCTTCTCATTGTCACCCTGTGAGGGAAAACCCAGTCCAGTGCACCAAGGAAGCACCAACTGTATACTCTGGAGACGAAAACCCCGGGGACGGGGGTGGGAGGAGAGGGGGAACTTGTTGGACCCAGAGATGGTGCAGCTGTGCCCTGATGGGGCTGACTCCACCCACCCACCCACCTGGAGATGGCCTAGGTGCTAATCCTGCTGTTCACTGGCTGTGTGATCTTGGGCCAGTGTCTGAACCTCTCTGATGCTTGGTTCCCACTTGTGAAGTGGGTCCCACTTCCTGGAGAGCTTAAGGAACCAATTTTCCTAAAAGCCTGGTAGAGATCGGAGAAGGAGGAGAGTCCCGGGTGGATAGAGGCAGAAAGGGGTTGGCTTTGAGGGGGATATGCTGGGGCTTGCTGTTTCCAGGGCTCACAACCTATTTCTTCCTGTCTGTCTGTCTGTCTGTCTGTCTGTCTGTCTGTCTCTCCTTTGGTGGAAAAGGTTTCTCATCCCTAAGAGCTGGGACTGAGAAAACCAGGGGTGCAGCACTATTTAGACCTGGTGCCCTGGGAGAGAGCATCTCATCCTCCTAGTCACAGAGTCCAAGGATCTGATTGGCTGGCCTGAGTCATGTGCTTGCTGCGGAGCCAATCACAGGTCGGGGGCGTGGCCTTGCGTCCTCCGGTCCCAGGGCAGCAGGTGCTGTGTTTGTGTGTGTGTGTTGGGGGGGGACCCTCTCCAGCCACCGGGTGAGGAGGAAGAGAGATTTCCCTGGACAAACGGGTCTGGGGCGCTGGACAACAAACATGACACATGTCCCCTTTAGCCAGATCCAAGCCTCCCCCCAGACTGTCGCTGACCCCGCCACTGGGAGCGAAGATGTGACTTTGGGCCTCGGCTCCTGATGCAAAACGGGCAGGATATTGTGGAGCTGCCAGGGGGTTAGCGAGATGGGATGGGACGGCAGCAGCGTCGGAGCTGGGCTGGTCGTGTGTGTGCGCGCATGTATGTGTGTGTGCATGTGTATGTGTGTGTGTCTGTGGGGGGCGTTTGGCTCTTGCCCGCCCTGCACCCCTTCCTCACCCCTGCTCCCTACCTTCCCCCCTTCTCTCTGCAGAGGCTGGTTCAGTTCTGGTTTGCTACGGGGGGCGCCGGCTTCTGCATCAACCGCAAACTGGCGCTGAAGATGGTCCCGTGGGCCAGGTGAGACCCCCGGGCTGCCAGGAAGACAAGGGGTGCAGAGAGGGGTGTGTGTGTGAGAGACAGACAGACAGACAGACAGACAGAGAACTTTGCTGCTTAAGGGGCTCCTTTTATGTTGTGTCGGACTTAGTTACTGGGTTGCAAGCCTCAGTCCCCCCTCGAGGGGGCTGGGCGCCACTGTCTGTGTGTCCATACTCACACAGATCAGCTGCACCCTCCAGAACTTCTTCCATCTTTCCAGCTTCCTGAGGATACCATAGCCAACGGCTGCTGTAGGGGTACAATGAGGGACTGTCTGGGGTAGCACCTGGTGACAACCACGCCACCCTGGGTCGCTTGGCTACCCTCTTCTGCGCAGTCAGTGCTCTGGGGTGAGATGAAGGCTAACTGTAGGCAGGAAAAGGAGGAAGGGCTTCTGTACGAGGAGAACAGGGAGGACTTCCTGAAAGTGGTGGCAGTTACTGTGACTGGCTGTGAAGTCCGAGTGTCTGTGTGGGATGGAGGGTGGGCTAGGGCGGGCCTGGGGCGACATCTGACTTCTCCAGCTGAATCTCCCGGGCAGGGAAGTTCAGCAAGTTGCAGGTTCCAGGGGACCCAGCCCTGGGCGCTCACTCCCACACGAACCTGAGGGGCAGAGGGAGCTGGGTCTCTGAGGGGGCTTGTCCCAGCAGACAGGAAGCAGGGGACGTCCCTGCACCCCCAAGGGCTTCTGCCCACCACAGTGGGAATTAGAAAGGACCCCTGTGGGCACACAGCCGGGGGTGGGGGTGAAGGCTTTCTGCCTCCACCTATCAATCCGTGCTGGACACCCCCTCACCCCACTATGGTCCCAGGGGCGCTAGGATCAAGCAGCTGTCCTGGGATGCTCTTTCTCCCAAATCACTGTGAGATGCAGTTACAAAGCTGTTTAGGTTGAGTTTCAGTCATGCATCCCTCCACCAGTGCATATTTCCCACCATCAGTGTCCTCAGTTTCCCTCCTGCTACCCACCCCTTCTCTCGCTCTCTCTCCTTTTTCTTATTACCCTTGACCCCTTGACTGCCTTTAGCTCCTCTTCCCTAAGAGTCACTTTACGAAACGGCCGCTCTCACGGTGGAACAAAAAGCAAACCAGAAAACTGTCACCTCCTCCAGGAAGCCCACCGCCCTGCCTTCCCCTCTCTCTCTTGGGTGTCCCTCAGGCCTCCCTGTGATTTAACGTCCATCAGTCCTGCTCTGAAATGACCTGTGCTGGCTGCCTGTCTCTCCTGAGACTGGGGAGGCTGCTGCTGAGGGCGGGTGCTCTGCTGTTCATCTTGGGGTCCTTAGCCTTTGTGTGCTGTCTGACATCCAAGTGGACAGTGCAGGTGGAGAATGAGTGCAACCGGGGGTTGTACAGGGAGGTTGCTCAAAGGGCTAAGGCAGGGCCTGGAGCAATAGCACAGCGGGGAGGGTGTTTGCTTTGCACGCAGCTGACCCGGGTTTGATTCCCTGCGTCCCATATGGTCCCCTGCGCACCGCCAGAAGTAATTCCTGAGTGCATGAGCCAGGAGTAACCCCTGTGCATCGCCGGGTGTGACCCAAAAAGCAAAAAAAATATATAAGCATTCTCACTGAGCTGGAACAGTAGTACAGTGGGTAGGGTGCTTGCGTTGTATGTGGCTGACCCAAATTCATTCCCAGGGACTGTTTTTGGTCCCCTGTGCCCCACCTGGAGTGATCTTTGAGCACAGAGGCGGCAATAAGTCCTGAGCACCACCGGGTATACCTCCAAAATAGTGTATCCTCCCAAATATAAAAATAAACAGGTCTATTGGAAAATATGTTCTTAAGCTATGCACTCATTTAATTTCATATATAATCTACTGCATATTTTATTAACTGGACTTTTCATGTTATATAAATACACCACTTTGTTGCATTTTTAAAATTAATGTATTATAAGATTAGTGTGTTAATGGCTATAGAGATAGTTCAGTGGGTAGGGCGCTAGCCATATACTGCATCCACTTGGGTTATTATCCCTGAGCAGTGCCGGAGTCATCCCTGAGTGCAGAGCCAGGATTTAGCCCTGACCACTGCTGAGTATGGCCCCAAACCAAAAATAAAAGATTAGCATGTTAATGACTATATATGTTATTCAAAAAATATTTCTTAACTCATTTGGCTTTTTTTTCTTGTGAAATTATAATTTGTCTCTTGATACTCTTTTTTTTATTTCCCTCTAGTTTTTTATCTTTATTTTTTCTCTATTCTCTTTAAGTTTATTTCGTGAATCAATTTTAAATTTTTTCCTGAACTAATCTGTGATTCTGTATACTTTTCTACTTTTGTACCACAAGAACAAAAATGTGTTACTTATAGAATAATTAGGTACTACTTCTCAGCTGCTAACAATTCAATGTATATTTTCAAACAAAACTGAAAACTTGAGAACCAAACCACAGCAAAACTTAATGCTTATCAAGGAGGCAGACTGGTGGAGGGGCGGGAAATTGGGAACACTGGTGGAGACAAGTTGATACTGGTCGGGTGGTGTTGGAACATTGTATGCCTGAAACTCAGCTGTTAATAGCGTATTAATAAATCATAGCACCTTAAGAAAAATAAAAAAATATGTACATATATACATATTTCTTGATCAGGCATAGCACTGCTGCACTGTCCTCCCTTTGTTCATCGATTTGCACAAGCGGGCAACAGTGACGTCTCCATTGTGAGACTTGTTACTGTTTTTGGCATATTGAATACGCCATGGTATATTGAATATGCCTGGTAGCTTGCCAGGCTTTGCCATGTGAGCAGGATACTCTTGGTAACTTGCCAGGCTCTCTGAGAGGGATGGAGGAATCAAACCCCAGTTGGCCGCATGCAAAGCAAATGCCCCACCGCTGTGCTATTGCTCTTGATCAAGCATATGTTATCAAAATATGAGATCAGTTATTTTCTAGCGCTTATGAGTACACTAACATTCTGAAGTTTTCTTATCATTTCTAGAGTTTCTGGAAATTTGTTTATATAATGTCTCTTGGTGTGACAGTTCCCTTTATTTATCTGTGTGCGGAGGGCTTGAGCCAGTAGGCTCTGCTCAGGGGACCAAATGCAGTGGCAGGGTTTGAACTGGAGTTAGGCCATGTGCCAGGCTGAGTGCCTGTCCAGCCCTTCAGAATCCATACTACTGTAACTTTTAAACTAGTTCATGGAGGGCAAAGGTGGGGATGAGTAGGGAAGACTGACAAAGTACTGAGTTAAGGGTGATCTCTCATGCTTCCTTGTTCAGGACCAAACTCAAGCTGCTTCTCTGGTCTCTTAGAATCTAATTAAAGTCATTGGTCCAGAGAATTAGATGTTTGCAATCTCTCAGGTAAGTGAAGTTACACTAAATGCCTTCAGAAATTCATTTCACTATTTCTAATACACTGTTTGAAATCTAGTCTTTATCTATGTCAAACTTTTGTTTGAATATCTGTAAATATTTTCTCATTATTAGTTCACTTCAGCAAACTTTTCCAAAAATGTTATTTTTTGTCACTTTTTTTCTCATATCCTACACACTTTTTAAATCTTTGCATTTTCAAAATTTCTAATATTTTAAAAATAGTTTTAATTAAAATATAAAATATGCCAAAAACAGTAACAACAAGTCCCACAATTTGTTGTGAGCCTGCTTAAGCAAATTGATGAACAAAGGGAGTACAGTGCTACAGTGCTACAATTGATATATATATATATTTTGAGAAAAAGATAAAATTATCAAAATTATTAGATTTATTAAAATATATACTCAAGTGACTTTGTTTTAAAGCTTATC
>JAOXYA010318850.1:0-18657 GCA_028565675.1 Sorex palustris | reverse complement strand
GAGGGGGGGGGGGGGGGGGGGGGGGGGGGGGGGGGGGGGGGGGGGGCGGGGAGAGAGAAAAGGAGAGAGGGAGAGGGAAAGGGAGAGAGGAGGAGAGAGGAGGGAGGGGAGAGACCGAGGACTCATTTGCAGTCTGAGTGCGGGCTTGCGTGGACCCAGGGGGATGGTGGCCGGTCTGTCCCTCCCTGTCCTTGCCATTAACAAGCCAGCGCTGTCTGCCTAAGGGCAAGCTTTGGGCAGATGGGACCCCCTGAGGGCGCTGGGCCTCGGACTGAACCCAGTCCTTAGCAGCGGCAGAAAGCAGCCCTCCCCCCTGCCCTGCGGGCCTGGGCAAGGAGGAAGGCCCAGACTGCCACCAGTGGGTGCTGGCATGTCCCCGAAGAGCCCAGACGGGGCGGGCGGCAGGCGGCGGGCGGGGCTGAGGCACATGCTTCTCCCTGCCTTGTCGGTCTCATTGTGCGTCCAAGTGAGCTCGAGGCCTCCTTCGGCACAGGATCCGGCAGAGGGGCGGGTAGGGGGCCAGAGGGGCCCCCCTGCGTCCAGGGCACAGCCGTGCAGTTCTGGAAGCACCTTAAGGGGCCTTCAGGGTTCTGGATGCAGTGTGGCAGTGTGTTTTGTTCCCGTGATAATTCTAATTATAAATATATATAAATATGAATATAAATTATGATATAATGACCCTTGCCTGTTGCTTCACCTGCGCCCTTCCCGGTGCCTGATTTTTCCGTGTGGTAAAGGCCAAGTCATCATTAGTGGCCAATTCCGGTCAGTTTTCTCTTGATGGCTTTTATGACTCAGGCCCAGCACATGGGCCCACTCAGAAGTACATGTTGGGGGCCAGAGAGATAAGGCAATGGTTAGGGCGCTTGCTTGCACATGGCCGACCCGGGTTCGATCTGTGTGTGTGTGTGTGTGTGTGTGTGTGTGTGTGTGTGTGTGTGTGTAGGGTCCCCTGAGCTCCTCTAGGAATGATCCTGAGCACAGAGCCAGGACTAACCTCTTAGCGTGGCTGGGTGTCACCCCAAACAAAACGTTTCCTAGGATAGAGATCAAATCAAATAAATTATCAGGTAAAAACAGAACCTTTGATGGTCAGGGCGGAATCGCGAGGGCCAGAAGGGAAGAGGCAGGGAGGGGGGTGCGTTGGCAGAGTGGTGGTGGGGGGCGCTCAGGAGGAGGATGGGACCCAGATTTGGGGCATGACCCCATGGGCAGTTCCATGAGCTGCGTGCCGAAGAACCTGGTCGCTTAGAACCGCCTGCATCCATGATCACTCTTTTTATTTATTTATTTGTTTGTTTGTTTTGCTTTTTGGGTGTTCCAGTTGTTCATCGATTTGCTCGAGCAGGCCCAGTAACGTCCCCATATTTTTGAGACTTGTTACTGTGTTTGGCATATTGAGTACGTCATGGGGAGCTTGCCAGGCTTTGCCGTGTGAGTGAGATACTCTCGGTAGCTTGCCGGGCTCTCCGAGAGGGGCGGAGGAATCGAACCCAGGTCGGCCGCATGCAAGGCACCCTCCCCGCTGTGCTATCGCTCCAGCCTGCTCTTTTTTATTTTCAAACGAGACCCGGTCCCCCACACACATCCATTAGCATCTCCTTCCCGTGGCGATTATCTGGGACTTAAATCTTATGGAAACAAATTTTATTAAAATAGCAAGAAAGGCCAGCCTTTGCTGGGGACTCTCTACACGGCACTATGTTCGCGTTAAGTCAGCGCATATAAACTCAGGGAGTGAGTGTGAGTCAAAGATTCCAGTTAAGGGCTGGAGCGATAGCACAGCGGGGAGGGTGTTTGCCTTGCACGTGGCTGACCGGGGTTCGATCCCCGGCATCCCACAGGGTGCCCCTGAGCAACGCCAGGAATGATTCCTGAGTGCAGAACTAGGAGTCAGCCCTGAGCATCGCCGGATGTGACCCAAAAAGAAAAAGAAAAAGAAAAGTTCAGGTTACCCAGTTTGAATAAACGGATTGTTCCAAATTCTCATCTTCACTGGCCACTGCCGCTGGTCACTCATGGAGCTATTAGTAAAGAGGGGTGGCTGGACCATTGCTTTCTGTTGGCCTCTCTTTTATTTTTGCACTAGAAGAAATGAAATACTGAGATCCCCAAATTTATATAACCTACCTCTACCCCCCCAAGTCACCAAGTACAGCCCCCCAAAACTGGTGATCCGCCTTCTAAATTTAAGCACACAGGGTCAAAGCAATAGCACAACGTGGAGGGTGTTGGCCTTGTAGGCAGCGACCTGGGTTCAATCCCCGGCATCCCAGAGGGTCCCCCGAGCACCGCCAGGAGTGATTCCTCAGTGCAGAGCCCGGAATCAGCTCTGAGCATCACCGGGTGGGATCCAAAAAGAAAAAAAAAATTAAATTAAAAAAAATTAAGCACACAAATAGAAAACGTCCCGAGGTTCCCACCGCCTGCCTTGCCGTCACCCTGAGTGGGGGCACTTTTGCCTCCTGGGTCTGCGTGACTCGCACCCGCGCCCCCTCATCACCTCTTTCTGGCGCCGGCTCTGGCTCCCCACGACCCACCAGCTGGCTCTGGGCGCTGCCTTTGGCTTCCTGGGTTTGGGATCCAGGCTCCCACTCTTCCCCCGAGCGCTTGGTACCTTTGAAAACGGTTGTTGGTTATGTTGGTGATCTCTCGCCCTCTGCTGGCTCGGGAGGGCTTTTGCAGGGCGGGTTTGGGTTTCCTGGGCTTTCGCCTCTGGCTCATTTTTTATTTATTTATTTATTTATTTATTTATTTATTTATTTATTTTTGCCTTTTGGGTCACACCCGGCATTGCAGAGGGTTTACTCCTGGCTCATGCACTCAGGAATTATTTCTGGCGGTGTCGGGGGACCATATGGGATGCTGGGAATCGAACCCGGGTTGGCCGCGTGCAAGGCCAACGCCCTACCCGCTGTGCTATTGCTCCAGCCCCTCATTTTAAAAATGTTTTAAAAATTAACATAGGCATGGAGCTGGAGCAATAGCACAGCGGGTAGGGCGTTTGCCTTGCACGAGTCTGACCCGGGTTCAATTCCTCCGTCCCTCTCGGAGAGCCCGGCAAGCTACCGAGAGTATCCCACCCGCACGGCAGAGCCTGGCAAGCTCCCCGTGGCGTATTCGAGATGCCAAACACAGTCACAACAAGTCTCACCAGGGAGACGTTACTGGTGCCCGCTCGAGCAAATCGATGAACAACAGGAGGTCAGTGCTACAGTGTATCATCATGTTTGAGCTTCACCCATACAATGATGGAACACCAATCCCTCCACGAGTGCACATTCTCCACCCCCAATCTCCCCAGTATCCACCCCACACCCCACACCCCGCATTCCCCCCCCTCCCAGTCCTCACCCTACCTTTATGGCAGACAGTTTCCCCAACGTTTTGCTCGACATTTCCCACCACTACTCATGCCTATGTATCCTGGTTCATTTTTATTTATTTTTATTGTTTATTCATTTTAAAAAGTTTTTTGAAATTTTATTTAAAATTTTTTTAATTAGAAAAAATATTTTTATGATGTCGGAGTACAGCTATTTGATCTCTCTCTCTCCTGTTAGTGAAATAAGTTCCTTATTCGTGTGGTCTAAAAAGGTCGTTTGAACCTTGACCAACTGGTCGCAGGAGCAGGGCTTGATGGTTGCTGTATTAGGGACATAACTTAGGTGGATGCCGGCAGGGTTTAGGCTGAATCCTTAGCAGGTGCTGCTGAAATGTGGGAAGATTGGGTGAGTCTAATAGCACACCTGTATTTAGGGTAGGGGCATCTTTTATTTATTTGTTTATTTTTTTCCTTTTTGGGTCACACCCAGCGATGCTCAGGGGTTACTCCTGGCTCATGCACTCAGGAATCACTCCTGGTGGTGCTCGGGGAACCATATGGGATGCTGGGAATCGAACCTGTATCTGCCATGTTGGCTGCGTGCAAGGCAAACGCCCTACCCGCTGTGCTATCGCTCCAGCCCCAGGGGCATCTTTTATTTTTATTTATTTGTTTTGTCTTTATGGGTCACACCCAGGGATGCTCAGGGCTGACTCCTATGGGATGCTGGGAATTGAACCCAGGTTGGCTGTGTGCAAAGCAAACACCCTCCGTGCTGTGCTATTGCTCCAGCCTAAGGCAGGGGCATCTTTTAATCACCCTCTCTTAGCTGCACACATTTCCTGCCTGGGGATCATTCCTGGGAAGATTTTGGTACCCATGGAGCCACCTGGGACACAGTAGAAAGGGAGACCAGGCTCTCGGGAATCTTTTTTTTTTTTTTTTTTGCTTTTTGGGTCCCACCTGGCGAGGCACGGGGGTTACTCCTGGCTCTGCGCTCAGGGATCACTCCTGGCAGTGCTCGGAGGACCTTACGTAATACTGGGAATCGAACCCGGGTCGGCCACATGCAAGGTAAACACCCTCCCCGCTGTGCTATCGCTCTGGCCCCCTCAGGAATCTTACCTTCAGAAATAACTCACTAAGTGGCTTCTGGCCACCAGCATGGGACGCCAAGGAGACAGTGCCCAGTGTTTCAAATGTCCCTCCACGCCCAGCTGTCAGGAAAGGCCCCACTGGCTTGGCACCAGCCCATCCCAGAGAGGACCGAGTTCGCCACTGGCGTTGAAATTCCATTTTGCTTGCAGGAGATAAGACCAAGAAAGACAGAGATGAAGGGGGCCGGGAGGGGGTAGGGCAGGAAGCCAATCAGGTACCCCTCTGAGGGGCTACGGGTGGAAAATACAAAGGAACGGGACTGAGGGCTTTCTTTCCTTTGGGCAGAAACAGACCTTCCAGCCAGCCTCTCCTTTTTTCATTCAAATACTCCTTTTGTGCTTGGAGTTCCAAAAGTGGGCCAGTTAGTATCCCAGCAGATGAACAATGCAACCTGACAATGCAGCATTGCTCAGATGAATTCTTTTTTTTTTTAATTTTAAAAATTTTTTTTAATGAATCACCATGATGTACAGCTACAGACTTACAAACTTTCGTGATGACGTTTCAGTCATACAGTGATCGAGCACCCATCCCTCCACCAGTGCTCATTCTCCACCACCAATGGTCCCAGTATTCCTCCCGCCATCCCCACCCCATCCCTCCCTGCCTCTGTGGCAGGCACCTTCCCTCTTATTCTCTCTCTCCCTTTGGGTGTTATGGTTTGCAATACGGGTACTAAGCGGCCACTGTGTTTGGTCCATAGTCTGCTCTCAGCACGCATCCTTCATCCCGAGTGAGCCCTCCAAGCATCCTTCACTGAGTGGTCCCTTCTCCATCCCAGCTGCCTTTTCCCCCAGTTTGTGAGGCCAGCTTCCAAGCCTGGCCCTTCTGAGATGAATTCTTGAAAACAGCAGTTAGACTCTGTGTCCGAAGCTCCGAGTCCCCTACTACCTCTTCTGCACTTAACTTCACGCTTGTCGAGTTCTGTGGCAGTGACTGAATGGGCTCTTCTCTCTGAGCATTCTCGGTGTTACGAATCATCGCGAGTTAAGACAGTTCTCAGAGGCCAGAGCAATGGTATAGTGGGAGGGCGTTTGTCTTGCACACAGCTGACCTGGGTTCAATCCCCGGAATCCCACAGGGTCCCCCGAGCACCGCCAGGAGTGATTCCTGAGTGCAGAGCCGGGGGTCAGCCCTGAGAATCGCCAGGTGGGACCCAAAAAGAACCCCCCGAAAAAAAAAGAAGAAAAGAAAAAGAAAAAAACCCAAAGCAAGACTGGGAGGGATTGGATCGAGTCCATTTGTTATGAATATTTGCTTGTAGGATATGTGGAGGAAGGTGTCAGGCCCACACTCAGGGACTCCCACTCCTCTCTCTGAGCCCGCGAGCGCCCCCCATATCTCTGGAGGCCCCCCTGTATCTCTGCTGAAGCTGGCCTCATCACATTTCCAAATCATGCCAAGACTTGGTGCTTATCAGCTTCTTGGCTCCTGAGGGCCTATTTTGTTTTTCCATTTTGGGTCCCACCTAGTGATGCTTAGGGCTGACTCCTGATTCATGCACTCAGGAATCACTCCTGGAGGTGCTCAGGGGAACCTATGGGATGTGGGGGCTCGAACCCGGGTCGGCCATGTGAAAGGCAAAAGCCCTCCCCGCTGTGCTATCGCTCTGGCCCCTCATGGAGGCTTTTCCCCTTGCTTCAGCCGCACCCTGGGCTGCCCTATCAAATACTTATCCATGGTGGTGTAAGAATCGCAGATCGGATAAGATAGGAACAGTTAACTCACATCTGTGGCCAGATGAATAATTGCAGTGTTGCAAGATGAATAATTATTCACACTGCCACAGCTCAGTGATTGGGGGTCGTGCCCAGAGCGTGCCTTCCTCCACCCTCCAGGGTCAGAGAAGCCTATGATACAATTGGGGGTGATTTCTGTGTGCTCACTTAGAGAAGGTGGATACCTGGGGGTGGGGGGGCGTTGAGTGGGGTTTTTTTTTCTGAAAGGGTGAGACCCTCTGTCCTGTGAAGGTAGCCTCAAGGTGGTAGGCGGTACTACGGACTTCCATGACATTTATGCTCCTTCTACCCAAATTGAGCTTTCTGTGTCCTCAAAATTATTCCAGAAATAATTTCTATATGTGTGCAGGAGTGGGGGGGCTTGGGGGGGAGGGCAAGTTGTGATTAAAAATCTTATCTCCATTCTGAAAGAAAATATGCTCTTTTATGTAAGAATCTGTTTCCATTTCCCTGGAAAATGTGTTTCATTAAGTATCTCTACATCTTCAGTTTGGGGGCCAGAGAGGTAGGGCAGTGGGTAGTGCATTTGCCTTGCACACAGTGATGACCTGGGTTCCATCTCCAGCACCCCATCTGGTCCTCCCCACCCCCTCACCCCCTGCGCACCGCCAGGGATGATCTCTGAGCTCAGAGCCCTGAGCACTGTTGGGTGTGGCCCCAAAACAAGTTAAAAAAAAGAAAAGACCCCCAAACTAATTTTATTCTAAAATTGAAGACAATGTAGATGGTAGAGATTATTTTTACCTAATAGCCCTCTCCTTTAAAAATTATTATTGGTGCAGGAGAGTTAGCACAAGGGGGAGGGTGTTTGCCTTCCAAGTGGCCAACCCGGGTTCGATCCCCAGCATCCCATAGGGTCCCCCGAACACCGCCAGGAGTGATTCCTGAGCGCAGAGCCAGGAGTCAGCCCTGAGCATCGCTGGGTATGACCCCAAAACAAAACAAACAAAAAAATATACCCCTACAGCAATGAAACATTTACTCTCTTAGAAACCAACTTTACCTCAATAAAAGGTTAACTGTAGCACTGTCCTCCCGTTGTTCTTCGATTTGCTTGAGCGGGCACCAGTAACGTCTCACAACAAATTGTGAGACTTGTTGTTACTGTTTTGGGCATATCGAACACCTCACGGGTAGCTTGACAGGCTTTGCTGTGTGGGCGAGACACTCTCGGCAACTTGCCGGACTCTCCGAGAGGGGCAGAGGAATCGAACCCGGGTCGGCCATGTCAGCTGCGTGCAAGGCAAATGCCTTACCTGCTGTGCTATCACTGCAGCCCTTTAAAAGGTTAACTTAAAAGCTAAAAACCAAAAAAGAAATTACAAAGATCAAATGAATTACAAAACTGAAAGATAGCAGTTTGGGCCAGAGCTATAAGACAGCAGGTAGGGAGCTTGCCTGGCACACGGCCGACCCGGGTTCGATCCCCGGCATCCCATTGAGTCCCCGAGCAGGAGTGATTCCTGAGTCCAGAGCCGGGAGTCGGCCCTGAGCATCGCCCAAAAGGCTCAAGGCCCAAAGTGAACACACACACACACACACACACACACACACACACACACACGCACCCCAAACCTGGTTAGCAAAGAGCCCCTTTTTGGAGGAGCTCCCCTAAGTGTCCTCTCGTTTCTCTTGGTTGACCAGATGCCCGTGGAGGGAGGCCTGGACCAGCAGACAGACGCCTCCAAAGGGCGTTGCCTGAGGAGAACCGTCAGCGTCCCCTCCGAGGGCCAGTTTCCCGAGTACCCAGCAGAGGGCGCCAACAAGTTGGGTAAGTGCAACCCCGCCCGTTCACAAACGCGTCCTTCTGTTTGGCGTCTGATGCTCTCTGCCAGCCAGGCTGAGGACGGTTTCAGTGAACTCGACCGTCCAGTGATTCCTGTTCAGTGAGCGCCTCGGAATACGTCAGCCCCCGAGAGTTGGAGGTCATTCAAGACTCCTGCAACCCCGGGCAGCCGGTCCTTCCCGACCTGGAATTTCCCGAGGCTCTCGCCAGGTGGCTGGCCTGCCTAGCCCAGCCAGGTGGGCAGATGTGCCCATGTCTCAGGTCACCGCCAGGCCCCGAATGCTGAAAGGGCCGGTGGTGGCCTGGTGGGAGCGCTGAGCTTGTGAGGGGGTGGGGGGAATGCCGATGTTTCTGGAAACTTCTGTGGTCTTGTGTGGCTATTGTTAGTGCTGGCTCCCAGGGCCCGGGGTAAGACTGCGTGACTCACGGGAGTTATATTCGAGGCTCAGGCTGGAGTAGGTGACAGAGGGAGTGACTACGGGGACCCACCCGAGCCGAGTGGTACCTACCGTAAAGCAGCCCCGGCAGACGTGGAGAGCGTTTCAGGCACGCATTTGGCAGCTTAACTAACTGACCAGGAATTCTAAGGGATTGAGGTGAGGTGAAATAATGAAAGGGTCTGCACGCCAGAAAGTGCTTGGGTGCTTGGTCTGTTAGCTTGGTTTGTTAAATGCTGATGTGACCATAGACATTTGGTGGGTAGATGAGGTAAAGCCATTTTTCTTTTGGCTTTTGGAGTCACACCCGGTGATGCTCAGGGCTGACTCCTGACTTTGCACTCGGGAATCACTCGTGGCAGTGCTCAGGGGACCCGATGGGATGCTGGGGATCGAACCCGGATTGGCCGTGTGCCAGCAAATGCCCTCCCTGCTGTGCTATCACTCTAGCCCCAAAGGCCTTTTTTTTTTTGTCGTCTCTTGTGCTCAGTTGGGACCAATTCTGTGATTCAGGTTGAGAAAACCAGGACTTTTTTTTTTTTTTTTTTTGCTTTTTAGGTCACACCCAGCGATGCTCAGGGGTTCCTCCTTGCTCTGCACTCAGGAATTGCTCCTGGCGGTGCTCAGGGGACCCTATGGGATTCCGGGGATCGAACCCAGGTCACCCGCACGCAAGGCAAACGCCCCACCCGCTGTGCTATCACTCCAGCCCCTGAAAACCAGGACTTTTGGGGTTTGCCTTTTTGTGGTTGTTTATTTTAGTTCCCCTTCCCATTTTCTGAATGAACCAAGAGCTCATGGTGGAGTCTCCGGCCCCCCGCACGGGGCAGCTGTGTGTCCCCCCTCTTCCATCGCTTCTAGCACCTTCTCTCCCGCCTGTCCACGCCCGTTTCGGGGAGGCCGCGAGTGCTCCTGGCCACCTGGGCGTGAGCGCTTAAGTGCTCACCTCCTTCTGCTCCACCTACGAGCTCCGTGGGAGCCAGGCTGGCCCAGTGCCTCCTCCTGTCACCTCCTCTGCCGCCCTGATGATGATAAACGTCACACGCACTGGCCTCGGCACCTGTGACCCACAAACGTCTCGTGGCCGGGGGAGCACGTCCCCCCCTGCGTGAAGAACGGTCACAGAGGTACAGGCGGGAGAAGGATCAAGTGAGCTGGACAGCGACCACCGGACCCACGGGCCCAGCCCCAAACCAGCCAACGGGCCCGCAGTGGCCTCTGGGGCCAGTGCAGGTGGGTGGCACCTGTCATTGCGCTCAGGGGGCCTTGGATGCTGTTCCGCAGCTGTCCAGGAGGTGGCAGCCGAGAGCCTCACCAAAAGGCCTGCTGGCCCCCAGCTGCGTGGACAGCGTTGGGAGGGGGGGGGGCGCCTGGTTGCCAAGTGACGGAGCCCTGTATCCACTGTCTGGGAATGCCAGCCGGCCTCACAAGCGTTCCCCAAATAAGCTGAGAGCGCTGCGCCCTGGGCCCCGCCTGGAGAGGCTTGGCGGGGGTTTGCCAACTTGGTTCCCCCCCGCCCTGCCCTGTCTCGGGGACCCAGGCAGGTCCATGGGTTGCCCCATGCACCCCTCACTGTGGGAGTGGCAGGGCCGGGCCTCCCCCTCCTCCCCGGAGGCAGCACACGGGCAGAGCACACACACTCACCTTCCCAGGGTTTGTGTGTGTGTGTGTGTGTGTGTGTGTGTGTGTGTGTGTGTTCCAGCCAGGGTGTGTTTGTGTGGGGGGGGGATCAGTCAGTCATCAGGCCTGACCTGGAGACTCAGCCTGTGCTTCTGAGCTCCAGCGCCTGTGTGCTTCGTCCAGAAGTTTCACCTCCAGTCCAGGGAAGGGTACGTGTGGCTTGAAGCCGCGGGCTTCCGGGGATGGAGAGAGAGCGGAGGACGTCGCCGTCCGAGGGATGAGGAGCCTGAGCCCGCAGGGTGGTGGAGGCTGAGAAAGGGCCTCGCTGGCTTGGCGAAGCCACATTATGTCACCCTGGCCTTGCAGGAGGCCAGAACCCGACCAGTCCTCCCCGCCGAGGCCTCCCCCGGGCCTGGTGTCGGTGTTTTCTGAGACCGCACCCCCTCGATCTGCCATCTCCCTCCACAACCCAGCCCTTCGCTGGGTGTGACCCAAAAGAAAGCAAAAAAAAGTTAAAAAAAAAATAAGGATAGTTTTGGGCTTCCTGGAGGAAAAGCCATTCCGGTCCCCGATTCTCTGTTTGTCCTGGGAACCCTCCCAAGCGTTTGAGACAGGAAATTTAGAAAGCGACCCGTCTCCCCCTCTTCCCCCACTCGCCCCCGTCATTTCCTCTAAAGCTCATGGAAGAGACTCTTGTCCAGGAAGCGGCAGGATGTGGGGTTTGGGGTCGGAGTCGTCACGCTCGATGCCAACTTCCGGTTGTTCTCGTATTTTCCGGAGTGGTGGGGGGCGCTCGTGCACGGGGTGGGGGGGTTCCCGATGGTTCCCAGGGGGAGGGGAGGGCCCACCTCCTCTCTCTGGACCCGAACCCAGGACCCGTCTCCCAGCACCTCCCCCTTCAGAATGGGGTCACCGGAAGCCTTGTCCTGGGCGTCTCCTCCTCCATCCCGTCCCCAGGTCACTGGTTTCTCCGGAGAGCTGCTCGGCCTCTGCTCGGATCCCTCCGGCCGCCTCTAGTTTCCCTTCTCTCTCCCTTCTAGAATCTTCCATCATCGTCGCTCAGCACCCAGGGAACCCTCCCTTGTGTTCTCCGGCTGAAGCACCTTGCCCGGGCCCCAGTGACCGTGGCAGGGACCTCCGCCCTTTTGGGGTGACCCCCTGCCTCTTTCTCTCCATGCCGGGGTCTCTGGTTCCGCCCCTCCCCCAGCGTCCGGCTCTGTCCCTGCACCTGCCAAGGTCCCCAGGCCAGCCCTGGCGTGTCCCACCTGGCGTGTCAGCTGCAGGGTGCGTGGCCTTCGGCCCCCCTTTCCCGGTGGCCACCTGAGTCACTGTCGGGGCGCGGGGAGGCCGGGAGAGGCCGGGTTTGACTTTCGCAGCCCTTCCCAGGGAGAGCAGCCCTGGAGAGGTGGGAACTATTCTGGGTTGTGCCCACAGGGAAAGCCACATCCACTCGAGAGAGGTATTTTCGGAATGAGCCCGGAGAGTCAGCAAACAGCCCCGCCGAGTCACCCGAGGACTCGGGCAGACGCTCTGGCTGCCGCCTTGACCGTAGGTCTGTCTGTCCCGGGGTGCAGACCTACTGGGACCAACTACCAACTACCTACTGGAACCTGCCCGCCAACTCTCCCCGTGCCTCACCCTGCGGCAGCGCTGGGCTTCCAGGCTGTCGGGGTCGCTGCCGTGCTCCCGGGACCCCTCGCCCCCGGGAGAGGAGAAGGGCCGTGAGACCCCGCTGGCGGCCCCCGGTTCTGGGAGCGGTTCTGGGGGGTGAAGGACGCGGCAGGTTTGCCGGCAGAATGAGGGTCCCGCGTGCTCCCTGCTCGGGCATCGTCTTTTCTCACGATGAACCCCAAGCCTCACGGCCCTTGTCTGGGGAGAGCGGACCGTGAACCAAAGCAGGACGCCACAGGCGCCTCTGGTGGGGTTTGGGGACTCGCTTCCGCTCCCTGGGCCCACCCCGAGGCCTCCCTGGAGGAGGAGGTCTGATTCACTGCTGAGCTCACTTGTGTTTTTCCTGTTCACCTGCCTGGCTGGAGAAGCGCTTTCCCCTACCGCGGGGGTCCGAGCGCTCCTGCCGATTCTGTGACGGAGGGGGGAACGGGTTGTGGTTGTTTCTAAAGCACTGTGAGGTTGGTCACACAGACACACACACACACAGCTGGGGTTGTTTCTAATGCGCTGTGAGATTGGTCACACACAAACACACACACCAGCTGGGGTTGTTTCTAATGCACTGTGAGATGGTGTCTCTCACACACAGCCACACACGGACACACACACACACACACAGCTGGAGTTGTTTCTAATGCGCTGTGAGGTGGTGTAACACACACAGACACACACGGCTGGAATTGTTTCTGATACATTGTGAGATTGGTCACACACACAGGCACACACATGACTGGAATTGTTTCTAATGCACTGAGAGATTGGTCACATGCACAGTTTCTCACACACCCAGACACACGCACACACAGACACACTCACTCCCAGAGTCACACCCTCATCTCTCTAAGTGGCCGAGCTGTATATAGAAACAGACACACAAATGGCTGGAGTGGCTTCTAGTGCATGAGTTTGGTGTCACACACACACACACACACACACACACACAGAGTCACACCCCCTCTCCCTGGCTGAGCTGTTGACAGAAGCGTTTCTGGTTCCTAGTTTAAACAGAAGCATTTATACATCAGGTTGGTGGGAAATCGATCTTCGTGGAGTCAGAGTCCAAAGAAGCAGGTGCCTCTGGGGGGCTGGAGTGTTTGTCTGGACCCCCGACCCCTGCCTGTCCCCCAGCCGTGCAGGAACAGCCCACGGACCAGTCCTTGCATGTGCTGGGTTGTGCTCATCGCCTGATTTTCTCTTGGAGTCTGAATTTCCTTGCCTGTTGTCCTTCAGATATTCACAGGTTTCCTAATTTTTCCTTTTATTTATTTTCTTAAAAACGGTTTGGGTCACACCCAGTGACACATAGATGTCACACACAGACACACAGATACACTCACTATCTGGAATTGCTCCTGGCTGTGCTTGGGGGGGTCCTATGGGATGCTGGGGATCGAACCCGGGTCAGCCGCGTGCAAGGCAAATGCCCTCCCCGCTATGCTATCGCTCCGGCTCCCTCGTTTTTGCTTTTTTGGGCCACACCCAGGGCTGACTCCTGGCTCTGGTCAATGCACAGGGGATCCTTTGGGTTGCCGGGGCTCGAACCCGGGTCGGCAGTGGGTAAGGCCAGCGCCCTCCTCGCTGCCCTATGGCTCCCGGCCTGGCTGGTTGGTTTTTAACAGTTTCACCAAACGGAAGCTTTGCTGAGGCCCCCTAGGAGGGGAGGCAGAGCTGGGGTCCTAGGACGCTGTCCCTGCAGGGAACAGAGTTGGCCAGGCCCGGCCCCTGGGACTCCCCCACCAACCCGCTGTCCTGACGCCTCGCAGAAGTAAACTTGGGTCCAGTGGACTTTGCCAACTGCGTTTCGCGGGGGAGGGCCGGGGTCAGCTCCCGAAAGCTGGAAAACAATCCCAGGGTTTGTGGGGCTGCCGGCGGGCGGGCGGCCGGGAGGAGCAACGGGTGAACGAGGCTCTGTTTACCATAGCGCCACTTCACGCGGTGTTTAGGGCTTCCTTGGGACGGCCGCACTTGGCACTTAGCAGCACTCCATAAATATCGGGTCAATTAAATATTGAACAAGAAGGCACGACTGGTCATCAGCCTTTTCCAGCGCCAGGAGCCAGGAGTTATGGTGCTTTTTTGTTTTTGTTTTTGTTTTTTGTTTTTTTGGGCCACACCCGGCGATGCTCAGGGCTGACTCCTGGCTCTGCATTCAGGGATCACTCCTGGCGGTACTCATGGGGCCCTATGGGATGCCGGGGATCAAACCCGGATTGGCCGCATGCAAGGCAAATGCATTCCCTGCTGTGCTCTTGCTCCAGCCCCGTGCCACAAGTGTTTCAGTGTCCTGTTTTGCATCCGGGCCCGGCGCAAATGTGGGACAGCCCGTTGGGAAGGGTTTGGGAGGTTGGCTAGAGGGTCATTTTAACGAGGCAGCAGCTTAACAGTACCCAATACAGCGTAGTCCCTTTTTTTGGTTTGTTTTTGTGCCACATCTGGCGATGCTCAGGGCTGACTCCTGGCTCTGTGCTCAAGGATCACTCCTGGCAGTGCTGAAAGGTCGGGGTTCATGGGGTGCATATGGGATGCTGGGGATTGATCCTGGGTTAGCTGCTTGCAAGGCCTAGCACCTTATCTCCCCAAGCCTAGTCTTTTGTTTTGTTTTGTTTTTTCCTTTTTGGGTCACACCCAGCGATGCTCAGGGCTGACTCCTGGCTCTGCACTCAAGAATTACTCCTGGCGGTGCTTGGGGAAATCCTATGGGATGCTGGGAATCGAACCCGGGTCAGCCGCATGCCAGGCAAACACCCTCCCCACTGTGCTAGCGCTCCAACCCCTTGTTTTGTTTTTGTTTTTGAGTCACACCCAGGGATGCTCAGGGGTTACTCCTGGCCCTGCACTGGTGGTGCTTGGGGGACCCTAGGGGATGCCGGGGATCGAACCCAGGTCAGCCACATGCAAGGCAAACCCCTTCCCGCTGTGCTATCGCTCCGGCCCCACCAAGCCTAGTCTTGAATGCCACGTTCCACAAATTTAGAGCAGCCACTGATGGAACAAGAGGATATTCATATTTAAGTCTGGGCTGGGGTCTTAACTTTTTGGATGAGACCGAAAGCATGTGTTGGTATCCCAGTTCCCGCACAAACACCCACCCCTACCCCCCCACCCCAGTCCTGTCTCCTGGTCACCTGTTCCTCTGCCCTTTTAGCTCAGGCGACTGCGCCCTGAGCAAACTCATTCGTCTCCTTTATCTTTGTTTTTGTCACCCGTAACATATCACTCGGCGATTAGACTTGCTGCCCTAGAAATGTTTGTCACCTGCGTAGTTTCCTATCAGTGTAGCATTTCAAGACTGGTATGTCAAATATATTTGTTCATTTTAAATGAGTTTTTAAAAATGCCAAGGCTTATGGTCCCTGAATTTACCCCGAGGCCGATTTCTCTGTTAGGCATAACTGTAGGTTAGAAACTACTTTAAGAGACACACAGTCATAATTCCGACATATGTTGGAAACCAAGTTTTGGGTTTCATAGGGCTAATACTGCCACGGAAATGTAGCTCTTGGAGAGGAATGTTGGGGAGGTTATGGGTAGTTTTTTTCATCTAGTCTTCGGCTTCCCCACAATAAGTTTACATATCATGTTTTATGGCCAGGAGAAAATATGTCATCCCCTGTGATGGACAGAAAAATGTGGCCGGTTTTCAAAGCAAATGTAAATCAATCCTTGAATGCAGTCTTCATGGTGCTGAAGGACACTGTGTTTTCTTTGTGAGCTCACTGTTTGCAATTGATGCTGAATCAATTATGCGCTGGGGCCCATAATTCTATGCCTTGTATGCACCACTGCGTTTGCCTTTCCTGGGAGGGAGGATAGCTGATTGATCTGTGTGTGTGTGTGTGTGTATTTGTGTGTGTGTATGTGTGTGTGTGTGATGTAAATCTTTCTAAAAACTGTAATAATTTCTAACTGTACGAATAGAAATTTAGAAGGAAGTTTTAGCTTCCCCTTGAAAGTTATTTATTTATTTATTTATTTATTGCTTTTTGGGTCACACCCGGCGATGCTCAGGGCTGACCCCTGGCTCATGCACTCAGGAATCACTCCTGGTGGTGCTCGGGGGACCCTATGGGATGCCGGGAATCGAACCCGGGTCAGCTGCATGCAAGGCAAACATCCTACCCGCTGTGCTATTGCTCCAGCCTCTTGAAAAAAAATTTTTTTTTTTTTTACAAATTAAAAAGGGCTAATTTAGGGAGTTGTTTTTAAATGTCTGCTGTCTTGTATCCTGACCCTTGACACTTGATGGATTGGGAAATCCATCATTTTTCTCAACTTGAAAAAAAAAGGGGGGGGAATAAACCAAACCATGTCATCACACTGGAATTGGGGGAGGAGGGAACAATCTCAAAAAATAGGGGGAAAAGGGTCTGAGCAAGTAAAACAGTGGGGAGGTCGTTTGCCTTGCAGGTGGCTGACCCAGGTTCGATCCCCGGCATCCCACAGGGTCCCCTAAGCACAGGAGTCATTCCAGAATGCAGAGCCAGGTGTAGTAGGCCCTGAGCATTACTGGGTGTGACCCAAAAAGCAAAAAGTAAATAAATAAATAAATAAATAAGGCTGGAGAGGGGTGCACTAGTGGAAATAAAAATGAGGCTTGGAGTGGAGAGACAATCTAGGAACACTGGCGGAGAGAAGTTGACTTTGGTGGTAGAATTGGTGTTGAAGTTTTTGTTTTGTTTTGTTTTTTTTGTTTTTGGCTTTTTGGGTCACACCCAGTGATGCACAGGGGTTCCTCCTGGCTCTGCACTCAGGAATTACCCCCGGCGGTGCTCAGGGGACCCTATGGGATGCTGGGAGTCAAACCCGGGTTGGCCGCGTGCAAGGCAAACGCCCTACCCGCTGTGCTATCACTCCAGCCCCATGGTGTTGAAGTCTTATATGCCTAGGAAGTCAACTATCTGTAATTTCGTAAATCATCATTCTCTAATAAAAAAAAAAAAGAAAAAAAAAAGAAATGGAGTCAGACTCAGGTCCCAAGTGGGACAGACCAGCCCTAGGGGTCCGGAGTATAATTTAATAAACGGGTCCTATGAATAGGCAATCTCCTCTGGAAAGTTCCGAATAGATCTTTTGTCCTTTGCCTTCTGTTAAGAGCTGAAATTTTTCCTTTGGGGACTAGATTTTCCTATTTAAAAAAAAAAATCAAGCCATTATTCTTAAAGGTTTTAACTAAGGAGTAATATATAGGAAAAAAAACCCTTTTGTATTATTTGAAAATCCAAGACCTTGCAGTGTATTTGTAGGGGGCTATTGTTTTAGTTTTTTTTTTCTCTCTCTCTTTATCTAAAGTATAAAGGTTGATTAAGTTCCTTGGTTTATTTACCGTGAACTAAGCTAAAAATGGAAGAGGAAAAACAAGTAGCCCCTGAAAGGAGCAAAGCGCCCCACCCTGAGTTACACTGAGTTTCTTCCTGAGAACACACAGTCCCGAGGCGAGAACCTCCCCTTCCCCTCTCCTTGCTTAACCTTCTCTCTTCCACCTTTGGTTTTTGCTTTTTGGGTGGGTTTTTTTTTTTGGATTTATCCTTTTTTCTTTTTTTGCTCTTTGGGTCACACCAGCGATGCTCAGGGGTTCCTCCTGGTTCTGCACTCAGGAATCACTTCTGGTGGTGCTCTAGGGCAGCCTATGGGATGCTGGGAATCGAACCCGGGTCAGCCACGCCCCCTCTCTCGTCTACCTTAAAAACAAGCTGGGTATCTGGACTCAAAAGCCACACGGTGCAGCCTTGGATCCAAGATCATTATCCTCAGGGCTGGAGCGATAGCACAGCGGGGAGGGTGGTGGCCTTGCACGCGGCCCACCCGGGTTCGATTCCCGGCATCCCCTAGCATCCCCCAGCATCCCCCGAGCACCGCCAGGAGTGATTGGGAGCAGTGGCCAGCCCTGCTTGGAAGTCGCTATGGTTCCAGGAAGTCAGAAAGATAAAGGTGAAGAGGAAAAACGGTCCCCAACAGCTGGCAGGGGCGACTGAGGGTGATGATGCTTGGTGGTGCACGGGGGGCCAAGAGCAGGCACCCCATCCTGGCAGGGCCCCGTCCCCTCACCCTCGCTGTCTGCGCCTCTGTTTCCGCATCTGTGAAATGGGCAGCTGAGTCGCCCTCACCCTTAGGCTGTTTCAGAACTGCCAGGACGTTGCTGTTTGGACTCACACGTGTCCTTCCTTTCCAACAGTCTGGAGTCCCGCCGGCGTCACCGTGACCCGGGTCAGGGAAGCGCTGTCCTGTCCAGGTGGCCCCCAGGGACACCCCACAGCGTCTGGACTCCTGCATCGTCTGTGGAAACATCCCGTCCCCACCCAGAGCCCTTAGCAAAGGCCCACGGGGGCGGGGGGGGCGGTGATGGAGGGAATGACGACTGGCTTTGCCTTGAAACCCGGGCATGAACAGCATTCTGTGGGAAGGTAGGTGGAATGTATATGCTAACTTAATTCCAGGAAAAAAACGGCGTCTTGAAAGACCAAGTACCTTTCACTTTTCTCTGTGAGTGATAAGAACTAATACCAGGGCCTGTCACAGACCTCTGGGCAAAGTGAAGGCTTTATAATTACAGCCAACTCTGTCCCCAAATCCTTTTAGTTATTAATGACACCCCCATCCCCGCCAAGTATTGCATGATTTATTCCAGGAACAAATACAATAAAATCAATATGATCAGGGCCGGAGCAATAGCATAGCAGGGAGGGCGTTTGCCTTGCACGCAGCCGACCCGGGTTCGATCCCCGGCATCCCATAGGGTCCTCCGAGCACCACCAGGAGTGATTCCTGAGTGTAGAGCCAGGAGTCAGCCCTGAGCATTGCCGGGTGGGACCCAAAAAGAAAGAAAGAAAGAGAGAGAGGGAGAGAGGGAGGGAGGGAGGGAGGAAGGAAGGAAGGAAGGAATGAAGGAAAAAAATGAAAGACCCAAAATGATCTCATATTGTT
>JAOXYA010318076.1:0-18665 GCA_028565675.1 Sorex palustris | reverse complement strand
GTCCAGTTTTGCCAGCACAATTTGTTAAAAAGGCTTTCCTTGCTCCGTTTCACATTTCTTGCTCCATTATCAAAGATTAGATGATCATATATTTGGGCAGAGATGTCAGTATATTCAAGCCTGTTCCATTGGTCGGTGGTTCTGTCTTTGTTTCAGCACCATGCTGTTTTAATTATTGCTGCTTTGTAGTAGAGTTTAAAGTTAGGGAGGGTGACTCCTCCCATTTTCTTTTTCCCAAGAATTTCTTTAGCTATTCGTGGGTGCTTACTGTTCCATATGAATTTCAGGAATGTTTGCTCCATTTCTTTGAAGAATGTCATGGATATCGTTATAGGGATCACATTGAATTCGTACAATGCTTTGGGGGAGTATTACTATTTTGACAATGTTAATTCTCCAGATCCATGAGCAGGGGATATCTTTTCATTTCCTAATGTCCTCTTTTATTTTCTGAAGTAGCGTTTTGTAGTTTTCTTTTAATAGGTCTTTTACATCCTTAGTTAAGCTGATTCCTAGGTACTTGATTTCTGGGGCACAATTGTGAATGACATATTTTTATGTCACTTTCTTCTCTTTCATTATTTGCATATAGTAAAGCCATTGACTTTTGGATATTGATTTTATAGCCTGAAACTTTACCATACAAGACTATTGTTTCTAGGAGTTTCTTGGTAAAGGTTTTAGGTTTCTCAAGTATAGTATCATATCATCTGTGAATAGGATCCCTGAGCAGTCCTGGGTTTGACTCAATTCCCTCCTCCACTCCCCCCGCCCCCCCGCCAAATTAAGTGAGGCTGGTGGGAAGAGCTGGTGAGGTTTTTGTAGTTTCTGTGGAGGAAATGATAAAGGTGCATTCTAAGCCAGTAAATACAGAGATGCATCCCACAAAGTGTGTAACTTGGGAATTGGGAATTGTCACTGCTGCCTGTTTCTAAGTCCTAGCACCATCGATGCTTGTTCTTGGAGAGACTGATGGCCCTGCGTGGTCCTTGGGCCACGTTCCCTGGGTGACAGCATGAGTGCTGAGCCCATGCAGAGGGGCATGACGCCACATGCAGTGCGGGGCTGCTGCTTTGGGGCCATGCGTCTGGGCTCTCCTGCTTTCTCAGGGTCGGGACCCTGAGTGAAGAGCCACCACCGTTCCTGATCCATGGGATGATGAAGGCTTCTGGCTACCCAGAGGCTGCCAGACCCCACTGGGACCATGAAGGGATGTAGCGAGGGCACAGCGGGCTCAGGCTGAACTTTCGAGACCCAGAAAGGCGAATGCTCTATGGGGGGGGGGGGGTGGTCATTAAGGTGGACACAATCCTGGTGTGCGAGAGAGGTCACTGGAAAAGGGGACACAGGGGTGGCCTGAAGCCCGCACTGTGGACTCTGAGCCTGACTTGGGCACAGAAGCTCTTGTTTGTGAAAGGGACACATGACTCCTGCCTGTGGACAGTACAAGTGAGTTCGCGTTCTTATCCAGACCCGAGAGGCAGACCCTGGCCATGTCAGAACTAATTCCTGCCTCCCTGGCCCACACTCACTTCTCCATGTCCTCACCAAATAAAGGGACATTTGCAGATAAACAGTGGACTTTTACACTTGGGGGTGGGGTGGGGCCATAGCTGGCAGTGCTGAGGGGCTACTTTCTGGCATGTTCCTGTTTCTGAGGGGAGAGGGCCACTCCAAGTGGTCTCAGGGGACCAGGGATCTAACCCAGGGCATTACACATGTAAGACAATTGCTCTACCAATTTTCATACCTTTTTTACTGGGTATGTTTTACTAAGACTTTCAAAGTCAAAATGAAACCAATAGGGTCGGAGAGAGAGGGCAGGGCTTTTGTGCTGGCCTTGCATGCACCCTAACACCTCACACCTCCTGTCTCCTGAGCACCCCTGGAGAATTCCTCAAGCACAGAGCTGGGGGCATTTCCTGAGTACCACCAGGTGTGGCTCCAAATGACCTACCCCCTCAAATAAACATTGTGTGCTTCTAGGTATTTATCCATGGATAGAAGAAAAATAGAAAAATTTAGTTGATTAATCTAAACACCTTCCTTTAGAAAAGCAAGAGTGAGAGGCAGTGGAGGGGCCTGGGTCCCCTGGACCAGGACTTGCTGGACCTTGCTTGTCTACCACAGCACCTGCCCCAGGAGGTTGGACTATAGATAAAAACTTTTCCCTAAGCCTCTAAGCTGAAGAATGAGTTTGTTTGCTTTTCTTTTGGGGCTACTCCTGGCAGTGCTTGGGGCTTACAACTAGCTCTTTGCTTAGGATCTTGGAGGATCTTAAGTGGTACATGGACCAAAACCTGGTCAGCTGTGTATAAGGCAAACACCCTACCCACTGTACTATCTCTGGCCCTGAAGAATGAGCTTGAATCTTTTGTCCATATCACACATTATCAGTCATTCACTCTCTCCCCCAGATGCTTTTGGCTAGAGGAAGAGCTTGGGAGTTAGGCTTTAATAAGCAGAGGAGTTGCATACTGTTGGCAATAGTTTAGAGTCTTAGACAAACTCATTTGGTCTTCAGTACAATCCTAGGAGGTAGGAGCCATTGTCTGCCCATTTCACAGGTGAAGAAACAGAGGCCCAGAGAGAATCATGGCCAGCCCAGACTCCCAGGCCGGAAGCCCAGCCTGCAAGTCTCTCTCTTTCCATCTTGCCTGCACCACAAAGACTGCTGTGAGGTTCCCAATTCTCCTGCTGTTGTCGACCTGCCAGAGTGCCCACTTCTGTCCCCTAACCTTTGGGACACCTGAGCCCACACAGGACTCTGGAGGCCTCAGACAGAAGCAGAGTCAATAGCCTAGGAGGAGGGCTCTGAGGCCAAACCCCATAAAAATCCAAGCAGTGGGGTTCTGGATGATTGGCAGGGCCGAGAGGCAGCCTTGTCATCGGAACTTCAAAACGTGTCTCCCGCAGGATGATAAGACGGAGCCACAGAGACGTAGGGTGGGGTGTAGGTCACCAGATCTGGGGAACAGGGCGTCGGAGCAGGCGGGGACTGACTAGGTTTGAACAGCTGCTCTCTGGCAGTGCCAACGAAAGCCAACGGCTGGTTCCTGCTCTGCCTACTAGAAGACCACCTTGAAAACTGGGCATTAGGCTGCAGGGAGTCGGTTCATCTGGGTGTACCCCAAGCCTCTCTCACCAACGTGAAGCCCAGGCTCGGCCCCACACAGAATCCTGAGCTCCAGCCAGGCCCAAGGCCCTGCTGAGGCAGACTAGATAGATGAAGGTGTATGGGGAAGGGAGAGGCCACCCATTTCTGTCACCCCGCCTAGTCCAGCCAGGGGGGCTCTGCAGGCAGTTAACTCACATGTCATTGCATTGATCCTTGATGCTTTACCTTAGGGTGAGTGTACTGAACATGCGAGGCTGCCAGCACTCACTGCAGTGACATACAAATGGGAGCCAGGGGGGCAGCAAGGTGGCAGAGCTAAGAGCTAGTGGCCCTGGCTTTGGGGGCAGCCCTCAGGGGTACAATTCAAATACCCCTTCAGAGAGACCTGGTTTCCACCTCTACCACGCACAGCAGTTCCCCATGGACCCCCTGCCCTTATCCCCACCCGCTGCCCTGTGCAGAGGATCTGATGTGACACATATAGAAGTTCCCACTGTGAAGATGGTGCAGGCATCTGTGTGACTCTCCCCCCACCCCACCCTGCCCTGCCACCAATACTGGGGCCCACAGCCAATTCTGGGTGCAGCCCTACAGCTGCTCCTCTGGTCATTTAGGAGATGAGTATTTTATCACTGCTAGAATTTTGTGAAGGAAATAAAGGACTTCTCTCTGCTCTAGAAATTTTTTGCATTTTTCTAGTCTCAGTCCTGATGCTTGGACAGAAGGGGATCTGTGAGGAGAGGCACAGTTTTAGAACGAGAAAACCCACTGTGGCTAAGGAATCTGAGTACTGGGTGACCCAGTGGATTGTTAAGCAATCAGTAAGGTGTTAAATGGCCTAGGACAGAAACTTTGAGCCCGAGAGAGTCTGAGGGTGTCCCCAACAGCAACCATCCAACTGTTCCTGGCCTCTTCCCAACATGCAAACACACACACACGCACGCACGCACGCACTCACAAAGACTCCAGGAAAGCGAGCCAGGACAGGACTATCAGAACAGTTGAAGAGGGGAGGGGAGGTTGGGGGAATTGGGTGTCCCTGCAGGGATTCACATTAACCCCCAGTTTTCTGGGGGAAGAGCTGCCTCCTGCATGGACACCCCGGCAGTGGCCGAGCTGCCTAGCTCCTGTCTGAGAGGCAATGGGCTGTGTTCACATAATTCTGGACACCCATGGGTAACACTAAGATGGGAACAAGGAGGAGTGAGCCCTGGGGGTACCGGCAGCCCATGGCCCCCAACATCTCCTTTGCCCAGTAAACAAGAGAGAATGTAAGTATGGAAGTACTCTCTACTTTCTACTTGGGAGGAGAATGAGATGGATGTGGAGTTTAAACAACCTTCAGGTGGCCAGAGAGTACAGCAAGTAGGATGTTTGCCTTGCATGTGGCCAAGCCCAGTTCGATCCCTTGCACCACACATGGTCCTCTGAGCATCAACAGGAATCATCCCTGATTCCTGAGCCAGAGCCAGGAGTAAGCCCTGAGCACTGCCATGTATGACCCAAAAATAAAAAAAATTAAAAATAAAATAAGCACTCTTGAGGGGTTGTCTCTGAAAAACAATGCAAATTTTTCCAAAGCAACTTTCTTCATGGTTATTGCCCCTTGATGGCCTCCTCCCAGCCGACCTGGCAGCTGTGCTCCTTGTGCTCAATTTTTGCTTCTGAAGTTCAGGGGCTGTTGTCCACCTCATCTTCATATCCATAAAGGTTCACTGAAAAAGGGGTGGCTTCATTTTTCTCCCCACTTGGAACTTTATTTAAACACTGTGATTTACAAAGGTATTCATAATACAGTCATTTCAGGTATTCTATACTCCAACACGAATCCCACCACCACTCAGATGTTCCCTCTACCAATGTCCCAAGTTACTACCATCTCCACCACTTTGCCTGCCCTCTTAGAGGGCACAAAATAATTCACTTTATATTGCCTATATCTCATTATGGTGTTACTATAGTGGTCCAAGGATTTGCTGAGCTGTTAGGTGCTAGTTGATCCTTGTGTGCTATTATTTTTGCTCTTGGAACTTAGTGGGCTTCTACACAACTATCGCTATCCCATCTAACTCTCTGTGTTCCTTCTGGGTTGTCAGGCCTGTGAACTTTGAAGATGTTGCATGGGCTCTGACTCCTACAGCTGTGTCATGAGGGTGATTCAGCAGTGTTTGTCTCAGGCCTACCAGGTTCAGCAGGGCGTTGGTTTCTCTCCGAGAACATCTGTGGGGCTGGGTAGTTTAAATGTGGGTGGAAGTGGGTGAGAGTGGGTGGAGCACTGGCCCTCCAACAGGACAGGGACTCAGCCTGCCCAAAGGATGTTCTCTTTGATAGAGGAACACACAGTGTGCAGGGATGTCCAGGGGTTCTCCCACAGTTGCTCAATACCTGCCTCAGATTGGGATCCCAGCCGGAGACCCTGGCCAGGCAGAGTCTTCCTCTGTATCCATAATCCATGCTTCTTGGAATCATGCTGTGATTTTTTTTTTTTTAGATGCAGAGTCTGACGGGCTTAGAGGCCATGTCTGGAGCTGTGCTTATATTCACAATCATGGGGAAAAGAAGGCTTGAAAAGGACACCTTCCCCTACATAGCCAGGAACTTCCTCTTGAACCAGAGGGGACGTGGTGTTTGTTCCAATTTTTCTTATTCCTGTCTCTGAGCGCTATGGGCTATGGAAAGGACAGGCTGGATGTTATTTTGATGTGGGCTATGTGTGTATGTGAGAAGAACTTGAGTCATTTTATTATTTTATTTGAAAATTGTGCCTGAGAACAGATGACTGGTTGAAGAAACTCTGGTGCATCTACACAATGGAATACTATGCAGCTGTTCTTCTAACAGATGAAATCATGAAATTTGCATATAAGTGGATGGACATGGAGAGTATCACATTAAGTGAAATTAATAAGAGAAGAACAGATATAGAATAACTGCACTCATTTGTGGAATATAAAGTAGCATAATGTGAGGCTAACACCTAAGGACAGTATAGATAAGGGCCAGGGGGATCACACCATGGTTTGGAAACCAGTCCCACATACTGGGGGAAAAGGCAGTTGGGATGAGTGAGGACCACTAAGTAAACAGTGATTAGAGGGATCGTCCAGGTGGGTGGATATGTGCTGAAAGTAGACAAAGGACTAACATGATGACCTCTTACTATCTGTATCACAAATCACAATGCCCAAAATTAGAGAGAGAGTAAGAAGGACTGTAACTGCCATAGAAACAGGGAGTGGGGTAGGGTGGGGGTGGCAGGTGGGACACTGGGAACAATGGTGGTGGAAAATGTGCACTGGTGGAGGGACGGGTACTCGAGCATTGTTCTAATGAAATGCAATCATACAAGTTTGTAACTGTATCTCACGGTGATCAAATAAAACTTGTTTAATAAAAAAAAGTGGTGAATGTTTGGATGTGTGCATAAAGAACAGAGGGTGTTGATATTCAGCTGTGAAAGAGAGTTTTTCATTTACTATGACATGGATGGAACTGGCTAGTGTCATACTAAGTGAAATGAGTCAGAAGAAGAAAGACAAATACTGGATGATCTCACTTGTGTGAGTTTCATAAAGAAGCAAAACAAAAGCACGAAAACAAAAATGAACCTACGGATGTTAACAGCAGAACTATAGTCATTAGAGGTACTTGGGACTGAGGGCAGTATCTGAGAGAGGCCACCAGATTGTGGTGGAGGAAAATGGTGTGATCACACACATTTGAGGAAGTATGAACCTATACTTCTAAAGCATACAGTGTTATAAACCAATGTTACATAAGTTTTTTTTAAAGTTATTTTTCCATTCTGAGTTTCAAAGAAAAATAGATGTATATTGTCATCCGTTCATGTTCAAAAAATGTGGAAACTGACTTACATAATAGAAGCTGCTTAGAAATGATTTACTCTGGGTGATATCTAAAGAGAAGTTAGTGCATGAATTAGATAACAATTATAGGAGTGTAAGAACACTGGCCAATGACTGGTCCCAGAAGTAAGAAGATTCCAGAACTAGGTCATTACATTCCTCCAGCATGGCCACTTGCTCACCCAGGACAGGATGTCAATACTTGAGACAAGATGTCAATGTCTTGAGATAGATTCGAGTAGCATGTAATAGATGTGTCACAAGGACCCAAAAACCAGTTTTCTCAAAGAATGGTGCAAGCCTATAAGACTTAGGAAAGTTTGGGAAGAATCTTCCAGCTTTGGCATTAAGTGGAAATGATACATCCACTTATCACCGTTCATTCCAAGGGTGTGGTAGAGTGGAATATGACATAGTGACCATGGGAACATGACTGTGAGTTAGGATCCTGTTGTCAGATTGAATGTTGCCTAGTTCATGAGCAGGAACAAGACTTGGGATGATGGCCATGGCGCCATCTTGCACACTGACAACTGCCAGCCCCGAAGTGGGTTTCATCTCTGTACGCTACTATTGGCAAATTGGGAGACCCTGTTGGTACCCAGGGGCCAATGTGATTTCCTAGAGTTCTGGAGGTTTTCCATACCCTTCACCTTTTTCTATTATTATTTTATCTCTGTATCGGCCTCACCTCTTCAGTGAAGGATGATGTTTTGGACCCCTGTACCAAGCACCACCATAGACACATACTTGGTATTTACTAAGACTTGCCAGTTTAAATAAGGCAGGATCTCTGCATGTGAAGTTGCTTAAGAATCAGAGAAGAAAAATTGCTGGAGAATTCTATTGCAAGATGAGAAAGTGGTAAAAAAAAAAATAAATAAAATCAGAGCAGAAAGACCTGCTGAAAAATCTTTTTCTAGTTCCACTCAAGCAGGGAGCCCTTCAGCGTCCTAGGACATGTGAGCAATAAAGATAAACCTGCAGCCTCCTTTCTTGGAAGAGCTTATCAGGCTCAGATTTGGGGAAAAGTGGCCTCTTGAGAAGGACCCTGCTCACCTTACTTGGGCCTGTGTACCTGGGGTTCTGATTCCAGTTTCCCTGTTCCTGGGTGACAGAGCAGAGGGGGTGGCAGTGCACACCCAGGAGGGGCAGGAAACGTTTGCCCAGGAGTCAGGCGCCAGCAAGGCCCCTCCCAGGCCTCTGCACTTGAGATAGCTCAGGGAAAATTTCTCATTATCACAGTGACCTCCAGGGCTCCCAGGCCATTGGTTAATCATTCCCCCAGCAGAGCTGTATTCTGTAGTTCTCTGGTCTGCTCTTGCAGCAGCTGGGTTTATGACAGGCCAAAGGGGCCTTGGCAGTGTTTGGATAGCGTGCTGATAGGCGCCCATTGGCTCCAGTCCAACCTTCTCCAGCTCCCCAAGGCAGGGAGACTGAAGTGCTGGACTGCGGGTGTCTCTGCCTAAAGCTGCAGAGCCCCTGGCACTGAATGTCTCACATCTCAGGGAGTAAAATCAAGATCTGGGACTTTCAGAGCAAGAGCAGAAACTCAGAGCTGGCAGGAAGGCCGGAGGAGATGCAGGGTTAATTTCCATGGACTCTGCTCAGGGTCCAAACCTTGGGGGGGGGGGTAGGGGCCCTCAGAGTGCTCCTCAGTTTTGAAATTCTCTCTTTGTCATGGCTTCTTTCTCTTTTTCCCTGTATTTTGCCACTTCGTTGCTGAGACAAACTGAAGATGTTTACAAGATGGCCCTTGAGCACTGAGCATCTCAGAAAAAAGGAGTACTCACTAATGCAGTGAAAAAAGCGGCTGGTAATGTTTGATTCCAGCCCCCACACACCTTCTCTCTCCAATTTAACTCTTAACAACCTGTGTGAGGTGAGATGTTGAGGAAAGCCTCTTTTGTACCTTCTATGCATCTTCTACTGTAGTTTTAGAATAAATTAAGAAAATGAACATGTTACTCACAAAGGTCATAAGGAAGAGCAAATCTATTTTCAGACTCTGTAAGCGACATTGTATGTTTACAAGGAAATCCTGTGAATGAGCATCCGTGGAGTTCTAGGACCAGAGGCATGTTAACTTCCAGGAGCCTAGTCTGGCTTTCCTGATCACACGGGAGGAACTTCATAATCTGGGAAAACCAGGAGGGGTCTGGATTTTCTGCTCCGAAGGATGCCCAGAACCTCCCTGGTTTCCTAGGAGACCAGCCTAGGCCACGCTCCTCCAAATAAAATGTCCAGTGTCCAACCTTCCATCTCATCTTCCCCACCTTTTCCCCAGGTCTGCTTTCCTCCCTACATCCCACCCCACCAGCCACCCTTTTGTATAGACTGTCCTCAATCTCAGCCTACTTGGAAGCAGCTTAAAGTGGTGACCACTGTCCCTCTCTGACCACCCCTGCACCCCTCTGTCCATGCACACACAGCTCAGAGCTAGGTTCTGCCCTGTACAGGCACACACTTTCTTTGAATGGAATGGTTTTCTTTTGGGGGAGCTATAGGTCATACTTGGTGATGCTCAGGGGCGACTCCCAGCTCTTGTACTCTGGATCACTCCAGGCTAAGCTTAGGGGACCATGTAGTGGCAGGGATCAGACCTGGGCCTCCTGTAGGGAAAGCAGGTGCTCAACCCACTGGAAAATTACTCTGATTCAAACATTTGGTTTTAACTTGAAGTTAGCTCAAGGATCAGGCTCTCCCAATGTCTCAAGTATCACTCCAAGTAGCACTGGGATCTTTCCTAAACACTGGGACATCATGGTGGTTGATGACAAGAGGTGCTAAGAGATCCCGCATCACCACCTCCTATTGCAGGGAGAACAAGTCAGCACTAGGGTTAGGTTTTGTGCAGTGCTGGAGGGCACTTGTGATTCTAGACATACTTCCCTCCCTCCTGCCTGTTCCCTGCAAAGTGGGAACACTGTCCACATCACTGTATGGTGACTGAGAACTCGGCTGGGACCATGACAGTCTGCTGAGTGAATTGTCAGAGGGGAGTGAGATGAGGCTGAGGGGAAACCCACTCTGGAAACTTCAGGACATTTGAGGATGCATGATGCTGGGGGTTCCTTCCCATCCAGTATTGGGGACTTGGGCATGACAGCACCCAAGGAATTTGGGGACAAGAGAGGAGGAAGCTGGGACAGGGGACAAGTGTCATGATAAATAGCTATAGGACCAGAGCCTGGAAAGATTTCCAACAGGCATATCTAGAGCCAGGGAGATAGCTCAGAGGAGTGGAAGCATTTGCCTACACACTTGAGACCCAAGTTCTATCCGTGGCACCACATGAACTCCACACACCCCTCTTTCACCCCCTCTAAAAAAACACACAAAGCAACACACTTCTAGGGTTCTGTCTTGGCCACTGTCAGGGGGACAGGCAGGGGCTGAGGGGCAGACCAGCTGAAAGATTCTGTCCCCTTCATAGGAGGGGAACTCTCGAGGTCCCACAGAACAGAGATCTGGGTGCCTGCATCCAGTGTGGATCTGCTTGCCCCTCTGAGCTCTGTGTCACAAGAATTTGTCATTATCCATGAAGCCTGCTTCCTGCCAATAGTGTGCGATTCCTCTGATTTCTTTTATTACCCTCAGTTTTTTAATAATCTTGTGGCTGCCAGTGTCAAACATCTCGTAAAGTAATAACTGTAATAAAGGGGTGAAGTAGTGTGGGGAGGCCCATAATGATGTGTTAGATGACGCCGCTCTGCTTGCTGGAGCCCATGGTCTGGATGCGAGTGCAGGGGCTTGCTTATACTTAGTGGTGTGGGGACAATGAGGATGAAGGTCCACGTTTCATGCTTAGGGTAGCACAGTAGGGATAGGAGACCCCAAGGAGGCCTCGGTTACCTGGAAACCTCACAGTCAAAGGGTGTGTTGCTGTTGCCTCTGTTGGGAAAAAAAAACAGAGGGTTTGAGCCCCCTAAAGAGGCAGTGAACACTACGTGCCCACAGAGGATCCAGAAAGTTCAAGCACAGGAATGATGCAGCCACTACATGGACCTGTCACACTCATAAGTAAATATATTGGAAAGGGGAAATGGCTTCCATGAGGTCTGGGGTTACACTGAGAAGGCCCAATCTCCCTCTGGACAACCTTAACCTTTTGTGGATACAAATGAGTCTTTTCTCAGGCATCCCTCACCACACCTTGTCCACTGCCCACTAGCCATGCCTCACGGCGCAGCAGGGGCCTTTCCACTGCCCACTTCCATGAACCTGGGTCATTCTCCATTTTTTTTTAATTAAAGGGTTACTCCTGACTTTGCACTCAGGAATTACTCCTGGCAGTGTTCAGGGGACCATATGGGATGCTGGGAGTCGAACCTGGGTCGACTGTGTGCAAGGCAAATGTCCTACCTGCTGTACATGATGATTCTCTTAACGGCTGAGCATGCATAGAGCCTTCCTTGGTTCCCAGCACTGTTGAAAACAGGATGACCAGGGATGATCAGGTATCCCCTGAGCATGCACCTGCTGTCTGCTCATGAGGCTGGGAACTGCCCAGGCTGCACACACAGACCAGCTTTGACTTCATCCACAGGCAGCGGTCACAGAGCATCAGAGAAAAGACTCTGGAAAAAGTCCTCCAACCTGGCTGCATTTTCAAAGTTCAAATTTTAAAGACTAGCCTCCAGCTAACTCAGGATGTGCATGGGGGGATTTAAACCACAAGGTCTTCCCAGAGACAGTCACCTTTTTCAGAAATGAAGAATAAGGAGGATGGGGAACTTTATGAAAGTATGCAGAGGAATCTTGAACCATCACATTTCACACTGGGAGCTGGGCTAAGCCAGTCATACAGAATGACTCGAAGAAAGTGACACACATAGAGGAGGAGGTGGGGCTGGGCATGGCACTGGCATTCCCAGTTCCTGGCGTGCCAGGCGGTGGGGCGGGGGGGAGGTTTATTTTTTTTGTTGTTGTTGTTGTTGGGAGTTTGGGGGCATTACCTATTGGTGCTCAGGGGCTACTCCTGGCTCTGTGCTTAAGAGTGACCATTGGTGGTGCTCAGGGGACCATATGTGGCGCTGGGATTAGAGCAGGGCAGTCAGGATGTGAGGAGAGTGCCTTAATCCTAGTTTTCTCTCTCCAGCTCACTGGCCCAGGAGTCTTGGGGAGCCCAGAGACCTAATTCCAGCTCAGTAACCCCTTCTTCCCTACACCCTCATTAACCAGCCCCCGGACTCCCCAGGGCACTGCCACCTCCAGCACTGTTGCTGTTCCTGCTAGCCAGTCACACCAGGACCGTCAATGGGGAGTGTCAGAGTTTTGTCATGGTCCTGCATCGTATTCGCATGTGATCTCTCTCCCAGCCCACAGACCCCCTTCCATGACAGTCCATGCCATGCAAAATTGCTCATTTCTGGTTCGCGGCCTGTCTGACTCAGGGAAATGGACTTTATAGGTTTCCTCCCAAAGGCCATCCTGTTCCCCAGTGGGTGTGTAGCCAATGGCAATGCACAGATGTCCCCCAAGGGTCCGTGGCTGTGTCTCCCTCCTAACTTAGGCCCACGGACATTGCTCATGAACAACTGCCCCGCAGGTGTGAGTGAGCCTGGATCAGGCCACACAGAGGAGACAAGGATCGTGACTCTGTCCCCATACCGGGGAGCTGCTCTTGCTGCTTCCGGGCAGAGGGGTGGGAGGGCGCAGGCGCAAACAAGAACATGGGGAGTGCAGTGGAGTTTCTCTAGAACAACTCAACTCCCACCCAGCTATCCTCGGGGTTAGGCTGAAGCAGCCAGTAGCTGCTCAGGGCAGGATTAGAAGAGGACGTTCCGGGGAGCTGGTGGCACTGCTTTGATACGGGAAATAAGGGATGCCCAGACGGCTCATTGTTCACTCTGGATTTGGTGCATTGGGAGCTTTTTGTTTCACCAGTTACTTTGGCTTCTGCAGGGCACCTTCCTCGGTGTTCCCAAGGCCCACTCTGGGCCACATCACCGCCTCTGTTTGCTCTGTTGCTGGCCCTGCCCTAACGGGACATTGACTGCTACAGGCTGTCCTTGCTTCATCTGTCCTTATTGGTTCAGAGCCAAGGGTCTGGGGCTCTTTATACATGTGCACCCCGTCCTACGGGGGGTCACTCTGAAATTGTATCTCATCCTGTTTGGGGGTTCACCCCCACACATTCACACTTTGTCCTGCTCAGGGTACAGAGCACACGTGCACCCTGTCCTGCTGGGGACCCACCCCACACAGGCACCCCATTCTACTGAAGGCTTATCCTGGGCACGGACCCTCTCCTGCCAGGGCTTTATCCCATACTGTACCCCATCCTACTGGGTACATCCTCCTGGCCTTTCCCCTTGGAAGGCTGCTCCCTCTAAGGGAGGAAACTGAGGCAGAGGAAGGTCTGACCTAGTGCAAAGCTCTCTGACAGAATGTCCTCATGCCACAGCCTGTGCATGTCAAACCCCACTGGGAAAGGGGGGCCTTCCCTGGGGAGATGGGGATGACCAGGACGTGATGGCTGGATACATGGTTTCAGGGGCACACTGACTTTAAGTGTGAAATCACATCCTCTAAGGAAGGTCAAAAGGAGGGGAGCGAGGAAGAGAAAGAAAAGGATGAAGAAGTGGTGCAGTATAAGGTAGAACCAGCTGGGAGAACAGAGGGTCCCGGGGAGACGGGGGCTGGAGCACCCCTCGTGCGGAGCTTCTTGGCCTTGCACAGCCCCCTTCAGCTCCTGCAGGGGGAGCCCCGTTTCCTTTGCTCCCAAGAACCAGACTTGGCCCCCAAGCATTTTTCAGACCTTACTTCCTTTATCTCCTCACACTGCTTATTTCTTGAAAGAAAACATACTCCCAAAGGCTGCTTTTTTTCTCTAAGAACATGAGTCTTTTGTTAAAAACCAGACTGGGGTCCGATTGGCAAGGCCAGATTGCTCCCCTCATTCCTGCTCCTCGCCCCCAATGAGTTTGGGGTGGTGGATGGAGGTGCTGACCGGAAGTCATTTCTCAGCCACTACCCGCAACCTTCAAGCTCGCTCTCTCCTACATCATGCACCATCGTCCCTGAACCTCACATCTGTGCCCCTCTGGGTCCAGGGGCCAAGCACGGAGCCACCCGCATGGCTGGCATGACTCAGGAGGGCCTCTGGGGCAGCTGACTGAGCCGGGGCCCCTCGGGAACATCACCTTTGGGTGGGTGTGGGCACAAGCCAAGGACCAAGGAGGTGGAGCGCAGAGCCGGGCAGAGGCCAGCCAAGGTCCGCACCTGCCTTCAGGGCAGCATGCACTAGTTAGACATTAACAGAGGACCAGGCCGCGTGGCAGGCCCAGGGCTGTGATCGAAAACCCAATGGACAGGTTTATAGCCAGCGGCCTTCCAATAAATTACCTCTCCTGCCCCAAATGCACCCTCTCCCCTTTTTCAAGTCAGCCTGTCACTGAGCTAAAATGACAGAGAACAAACAGTAGGGGCGAAGGGCTAGGCCAGTCCCTGCCCCTCAGCAAGTGTCTCTGCTTGACCTGGGCAGCATTATCGCCTGGGAAAGGTTTCTGTAGATAATGGGGGGGGGGGCTAGTTGTACACCCCAGAGGCCTAGGTTGGGGGGAAGGGGACACAGGAAGGAGAAACACATTCATCTCTGCATCATGAGGCTCTTTGTGTTTGTGGCAGTGCATGTAGAGATGAAGTAGGGGAAGGGGTTTCTCCCCCAACCCAGGGAGCAGGGCTGACCCCAGGATTTCCTGAATCTGAACAATGAGCTTCCCAATCTTGCCTCCTACCCTGTGCTGCGGGCTGGAGTGACAGCACAGTGGTAGGGCGTTTGCCTTGCGCGCAGTCAGCCCGGCCGAGCCGGGTTCGATTCCTCGGCTCCTCTCGGAGAGCCCGGCAAGCTACCGAGAGTATTCAATATGCCAAACACAGTAAGAAGAAATCTCACAATGGAGACGTTACTGGGCCTGCTCGAGCAAATCGATAAACAACGGGAGGACAGTGTTTTCACCCCGTGGTGCACAGCAGAGCACTATGATTGCTCTGAAACGAGCAGGGCAAGTGAGGGACTGGGAAAGCACCCTACTCTGTCTCCCCAAATGAATGTTGAGCCAGGAAGCACAGGAAGGACACATCAAGGTCAAATGTTCATAAACCCCCCTCCCTTCCCCGCCCCCCCCCCCCCCCGGCCAAACTGCAAAACCTCCACAACTTCAGAGAACTAAGAAAACTGTCCCTGATTCTCAAGACACACCTCTGTCCATAAAGCCCCCTGGATGTATATCCCCAGAAAAACCTGCACCTGTTGGTGGATGGATCTGCTGGTGTCTCCTTTCCTGCCTCCCTCCTGCTCCTGCTTCTCTCTCTCCGGCTTCCCACCCATCTTTATGTCTGGACACTGCGTGAGCATCTGGGACTCTGGAGAAAAGCAAGCAGGGAGGGCGCTGTTCCCAGCTGCTCTGGGAGGGTAACAGGGTTGCAGGCAGTTCTGACCCCAAGAGGCCTGCGGGGTTTGGGGAAGACAACACATTGGGCTGGGGGAACCCCTGGCATCGCTGACAGGCTAGGACAGGCCTGCAGCAGCACAGGCCTCAGTGGGCCATGGCAGATGGTGCTACTTCCCCAGGGGCCGGACCATGGATCTGGAGGTGTTCAGTCTTTACATGCCAACTTTGCAACCATTTGTGCTAAAATGCATGCAACACCAATAGCTGCCCTCTCAGCGTGCAACTTGGCCTTGTAGAGCCCACCCTCATGAGTGCCCGTTCTGCAGACTCCTTCCATCTTGTGAAGCCAAAACTATACCAGGAGGCGTGGGTTCCTCTTCTTCTCTTCCTGCAGCCCCTGGCAACCGTTTGACTCTCTACAACACATGAGTAGCTACGCTTTCAGCTGGTTCAGTGGATGTCACACCTGATCCTATATGCTTTTTCCCTCTAGTGACATACAACTATGATAAAGTTTATTGATATATTAGGCACAGTAAGAGATTAACAGCAATAATGGGCAATAATATAGGGCAATTATAAAAAAAACAATGCTGCCTTGAAAATTAGGTAAATGTATTTTCTCTCTCAAAATATCTTATTGTATGGGCCAGAGAGGTAGTACAGAGGGTAGGGCACTTACCTTGCATGTGCCTGACCCAAGTTAAATCCTCAGCACCCCATATGGTCCTCTGAGACCACTAAGCATGACCCCTGAGCGTAGAGCCAGGAATAAACCCTGAGCACTGCTGGGAGTGGCCCCCAAACAAACAAATGAAAGTCTTTTTGTTCAGGGTGGTTTTTTTTTTTTGTCAGATCAAAGTTGACACTGTATACAGGAATACTGTCACATCTGACCCTCCTGTTGCTGACATTTCAGCTAGCATTATGTCCACATATCCATCCAGATTGTATGAGGTGTCAGAATAGTCTTCCTCTGAAAGGCTGAATGCTGCTCCCTGGGATAGTGGTGCCACCTTGTTTAGCCATTTCCACATCCAGACACATCTGAGTAATTTCCACCTTTTGCCTCTGGTGAGTGGTGTTCTGTGGACATATATCCAACCTTCCAAAAGCCAGAGTACTGAGCTTGCTCACTGATGTGGAAGGCAGGGGGTGTGGAAGGAAGGCAGCCCCTTGGATGCCTCTGGGGCAGGATTATGAGTGTGGACAGACCCACTGCGTGGATATATATATATATATATATATATATATAGAGAGAGAGAGAGAGAGAGAGAGACAGAGAGAGAGAGAGAGAGATACATGGCAGCCAATCCTAGTTTGCCTCACTTGCCCCCGACCCTCCCCCCTGCAGCCCTTGTTTGACTCCATTGGCAAAGAAAAGCATCCTATCACTTCCTTCATCCCAGATTCAATCCCACCTCTGTCTCAGCTTGGATTGCTCAGGGGAGACACTTTGTTCTCTATAGAGTGTCCCTGTGTCCAGTTTGCCTGCAGTGGCCCAGTTGAACCTCTGATGGTTTTCACTTTCTCCCATTCTTATCCCGTTCCCACCTTTGACTCCCTCCCACCCCGCCCCTCCTCCCAGTCCCTTCTCTCCTTGGTGGGTGCTTTTCTATCCATGAAAAGCTTAACCTTGTCCTTGTTCCATCTCTCAGTTTCATAGCCCATAGCTCGTTCTGGGTCTCTGCAAACTTGGACATTGGGAACTTTGGTTGCTTTACATATAAAATGGAGGTGATAACTGCATTCACTTGATATACTGTAAGGGAGGGGGCTGATATTTGTAACGGTCCCCAGTGAGAAAGTGAGAGTGAGGAAGAAACAGCAGAAGGACTTGGGGAGATAATATAGGGGTGAAAACATTTGCTTTGCAATGCAGTCAATCTGGGTTTCATGTGATCTGAGCTCCCAGCACTGCCAGGAGTGATCCCTGAGCACAGAGACAAGAGTAATTCCACACATGCACGTGGCTCAAAAACCAGCCAAACAGACCCCTACCCCAACCCCCTAAAAATAAACAACAACAAAAAAAATAAGAATCAACAGAAGTGACAGGAATTGCCAACTTTCAGGACAAGACCAGCATGTGCTGTGAATATGAAAAGTGCATGAAGATCACTGGTTATTTATTCTGAGCACTAATAAGAAACACCCACAAACAATAATCATAATGGGTAAGTATTGAGTGCTTCTATAACCACCCTGGCATCATTTCATTTTTTTCCCACAGAGATCCAGTGATAACTGGAATGGTTTTATCATGCAGTGTCTGATGGTCAAGGTCACACAAGCTGTAGGCGCCAGAAACAGCACTCTGCAGAGCCTGCCAGGTCGGCTGTACTCAGCCCCACCACATCCCTGCCCTTGGCTTGTGGGAAGGGCTGGGCAGCCTCTTGTCCCAGGGAACTGTGCGTCTCTTTGGAATTTTTCCTTCCCAAAGCTTGACTTATGCACCCGATTTCTGTGGCCCGGAGACTCCAGAATCTGGCAAACAGCACATAAGTGGACCTCCTGGAGAACACTTAGATGAGGTTTTCCATCAGAGTCTAGTTCTGGGGTCTCGTTCAGTAAATACTGATGATCCCTCAGATACAAGCATGGTCTATGTGGGGATAGAACAATAGTACAGTGGGGAGGGCACTTGCCTTTCAAGTGACCAACCTGGATTTGATCCCCAGCATTTCCTGTGGTTCCCTGAGCACAGAGCCAGGAGTAAGCTCTGAGCACTGCTGAGTGTGACTCCAAAGCAAACAAGCAAAACCCCCAAGCATGGCCTTTCACAAAAGCGGTGCCGTTTGGTCTCCCTAGTGATGGTGACTAGCATCTCGGGACACCTTAGATGCCACCAACTGCATGTCCTTAGTCCCGTTTATACCAGAGACATTTCCACTTCCATTAGCTGAGAGACTGTCCCCAGCACCCAGTGACTGGACACTAGAACCCTCACTTGTGGAACCCACTTGCTAAGCATTGTGCTACAACAGTTCCCATGCCACAGAGGTTGGCCTGGGGCGAGGGTCTCCTGACGCCTATCCAGTAGTGCTCCTTCCCAGACCATCAGTGTCATCAGCTTAATAGCTCAGCACTGGGCCTGGGGTGCTGAGGGTCAAGTCGGAGTGATCGCTACCCTCCTGAACCCACAAGGACTGAATGGAGCATAGAGAGAACGTAGGTCCCTACCCTCCAAGTCTGTCTTCTCTTTTCTCTTTAGTCAGTCATCTGTTAGGTGGTGGTGGTGGTGGTGGTGGTGGGGGGGGGGGAATCCCCATAGTCAATGCA
>JAOXYA010317784.1:0-18668 GCA_028565675.1 Sorex palustris | reverse complement strand
GCACTTCCTTTTCCTCCAGCTAAGTCAAGACAGATGCATCCATCCAGCCTGGTTCTGCTTTGTCTAGTCAGAGAACAGCTGTAGATTAGTTTTATAAAATGCATGTTAAGCCTTTAAACCCACTCACAAACTTAACACAGATAGTGTAGGCAGTCTTCATTCATAGCTACCTCATTGTGCCACTGTTCTTCCTCCTCTCAACCTAGCATTGAAATGGAAAGGCCATATAAATTTACCTCAAGTATATATATACTCTCATCACTTCGGTCTTTCTATACTTTGCTTCACGTATAAAACAAGGGTTCATAATATACTAGGTATTTTATCAGTAAGTCCCAGTGGTAGTATTCAAATCAAACCTGTCTGGTCATGTTAAAGTCACAATTCATCCATTTTAGCTAGTATCCTTTTGAAACAAAAATGAAGCATGTTCCTTTCTTTTTGCTCTGGTACCTTGTTTGTTAACCATTATTATTTTCTTTACCCCCCCCCCCCAAGTGTAAAGAAAGTTTATTACAAGCTGATTGCTACTTGTGGTTAATATGGCAAATTCAAAGTTAGGTCATAACTCTTCTGAAATCAGATATTACCTCTAATTACTTAATTGCGCTAGCTAATTTCCCATAATACTTTGTGGATCTCTAATATTATATTGTTTCCCGGATCCTTTGTTGGAGGTTTTCTTTTACTAGAAACCTTTGTGACTTCCACCTTCAGTAGGAAAATTAGTATGTGTGTACAGGGTGGGTGTTCTTTGGGGAACTTTGAAAGGATAGTGATCTTCTAGGTTTGGCTTCTTTTGAGAATTGGATTCTCTTTTTATTTCTTTGAAATTTATAAACCTATGCCGGGGACCATGTAAAAACCCTTCCTCCTCTTGACTTTAAATATTACACATAATTTTTCTTTTTTATTCCCTGATATGTAGAATGTCAGAGTTATGGTTGCCGTATAGTATAGATGCTGCTGCATAGGTGTCTTAATAGTCCTAAGAAATGCATTTGCTCACATAGCATTTTCTGATTGGGTATTTATAAGTCTCTTTAAACCAGGCACCATACAGGGCAGGCATGTGATAGTTTTCAAGTGGTCACTGAATCTGATAAAATTCATGTAAAAGTTTCTGCATGTTTCCAGGAAGAATAGGTTATTTGTAATTAGTACTAGATTTTAAGAGCTGCTGGTTTAAGTGTGCTGTTTAGGAAAGAAAGGAGGAGCACAAAACATTATGCTGAAATATACTGAAATAAGGCAAAACAATCCTGCTAGAGTCAGCCAAGAAAAGTGTTCTTGAATATCAGGACATTTTTGGTGTTTCACGGAGGCATGCAAGGGACTTCCCAATGCAACTCTACCATTACTAATAGTGCAAACTGCCGTTGGGTGAAGGCCTGGCACTGCTTATTGTTCAATGGATACTTACCTTTTGAATGCTCGAATGCTCAGGGTTCCTTTGAATCATTCCAACAACTTAGTAAGGCTGCATTTTTTAAAAAAAAATCTTCATTTGCCAAACTAGAACTCTGATGGTTGGAAACATTAAGCCAAGTACATGTCAAGGTCAGATAAGGCCAGTTCAAGGACTGTATTTCTAACTCAGTTTGGCCAGATTCCAACATCCATTTATTCTTTTTAAATCATATCATATTATCTCTCTATGCAGGAGACTAAAACGGACTCTCTAGTATAGCTTTTTTTTTTTTTTAATCTTGACAGGACAAATTGTTCCTCAGGAACTTGCCTCATGCTAATAGGAAAAGTCAAAAAAATCTTATCCTTGGGAAGAAGAAAATTAGACCTCCTCCATTGTGGCTAAGGAGAGTCAAGTCCTGCTTTCCCTTGAGTTGTGCTGCAGCTTCTCCCCTCTCAAATATCACCCAAAGTTCATGGTCCCATCAAAGTTCCCCAAAGTATGTATTTGCCTCCTAAATTTTCTAGGGATTGTTGAAACTACATCTTGATCAGCAATGAATTCGCCACAGTCCAAAGCGAAGACAACTCAGGGCTAATTTTCTTTCTTTTTTTTGCTTTTTGGGTCACACCCAGCGATGCACAGGGGTTACTCCTGGTTCTGCACTCAGAGATTACTCCTGGCGGTACTTGGGGGACCATATGGGATGCTGGGCTCCAGTAGGCTCATTAAAATGCCTTCAGAGACCCCTGGGAACTTGATGACAGTTTGAAAAGCATGCATTGTTCCAGTATTGGTGCTGTATGTGATGTCGTTATGGGCAGATATATGTCAGAGTCAGGTCCACTGTGTGTCTGTGTCACTCAAATTCAAGGTGTGTTGGTTAGTAGGGGAAGGCATCAAGAAGTTGCTGCTCTTAGCTTCTGCTCCTTTGGCAGGTGATAGGGGGAGATACATGACTATTCTGGTTATATTTTAGAACAGTCATTCTCAGTGAAGGCTTATTTTCCTTAGGGATATTTAGCAGTTTCTAGAAAAATTATTTACGATCACATTGGGGAGAAGGGGTGGCGACTCTTATCTGGTGGATAATGATTAGGGCAACACCTGACCACCCTACAAAGCACAGCTCACTCAAACTGTGGTCATAGTCAAGGTTAGGAATCACTGCTTTTGTCACTGAAATTATCCCTACTGTCACATAAAAATTTTAGTCTTTATAAGATACTAAGAGCACAGGATGTAAGGTGGGGCATGAGATAGTAAAAAAATAAAAGTCACCTACTTAATGATTATATAGGCTTAAATTTCTTTGTGATGGTACCTGCCTTGCAAAGCAGTCAAATTATTAAAAGTAATGAGATTACACATTCTTATAGATGGTAAATGCTCAATGGATTTTTTTTTTTCAGTCTGACAGCAGTTATATTGCTCTCTAGCCTTCCCTCTTCAGGGATGTGTATGATCTTGCCTTCCTTCGAATTCAATGCATGTCTTAGAAGTTATATTATCTTGAATTATATACATGTCTCCTTTTTCTTCCAGGACTCCAGACAGTCTTGCGTTTTCTAACAGAGTCTTACCCTTGGTAGATGCTTACTGAAGCTTTTGTTGACCAGAAACATTAGCCAGAATAAATCTCACTTAATTTTCTTTTTATTATAAGAATTAATTCTTTCCTTTGGATCATTTTAATGTGTTTAGTAAAAACAGTCACTTCCTGAAATGTAGCCTCTTTTGCACATTTGCTTCAGTATGAATGTAAGCTTAGTAATGCCTAGAATATGCAAACCTTGCCTTCCTTAATCAAGATCATTATGCTGAGCATTTAGGGTTGTTTGTGTAGAGAGTGGGGTGGAGGGGGTTAATTCCTGGTGAGGACAACCTTTTATTTTATTCCAGAGGTGACAGGCAAGATGGTTTAAGTTCTGTGTTTTTCTTGGAGAACCTTTTAGGTTCATTCTTTTGATCTGAGTTTGATCTGACTCTTTTCGCTGAGTAGTAGAGTACTTTTTTCCTTTTTTTAATGGAAGGAGGGAGAAGTTTTGATTTATTTGTCAGATTTCAATTTTACTCTTAGGTCTAGAATGAAGCCACAAGTAATCTGTACCTTTTGAATCGTGCTGATGAATAAATAATGATAACAATATTTGATATCCTCTGTCTTCAGTTTCCCTTTGAGAATATCTGACCTGAAATAGTACCCATTTCTTTGTTTAACAAATTGAGGTTTTCTCAATCGAAATGAAATGAATTCTCCTTCTTTGGAATGGAGTTCATATCCTAGAGCATGCTGAGGGAAATCTTTATAAGTTTATCAAGTTGTTGAATGTGACTAGGAGCTCAAGAATCCAGGATGACTTTGGCATTCTGTGTCAGACTAAGCTTGTCAAATTTAAGGGGTAGTGGGTTTGGGTGGCTGAAGGGTTCCCAGCCCTGTGGGGAATGTGTGTTTACATAATGTCCTGGTTTAAAATGACCGTGTGTCTCCTTTTTTACCATCCATCTCATTACTAACAATATGACAAGGGATTGTGGGAATTGGTGTGTATTTTGTGGAAGAAAAATAAAAGTGCTTTGCTTGTTTTCTTGAAAAGTGTCACTGTTCACTCTCAGAAAGTATAGGTTACTGCTGATTTGGAAAGAGGATCTTTCCTTTTTGAATGCTTGCAGGCTCAGAGGAAAGTGAGAATATATTTACAAAAGTTAAAATGCCAAGCGAAATCAAAATCTCCCAGCACAAATATGGACCACCCAAGACATTGTAAAAGCCAGGTCTGGGGTTTTGAATACAGATTTTCTTGTTTCCTCTCCTAAGCTTTCTAATATGTTTTAATGACTGCTGAAAACTAGTTGGCCTATCAAACAAGGATAAAGGTCTCTTATCATGCCATAGATCTATAACAAGGTAAACTGTGATAATTATCAGGGGTTAAAATGGAATTTATAGCCCCATTTTAAAAAAGTAAATGCAAATTAATAAAATTTGAAGGTCAACAAACTGTAGATTTTGGTTTAGATTAGAGAGAAAATTTGGGTTTCAAACTAGTTGTAGGAGAGATAGAATGGAGGTTAAGACGCTTGCCTTGCATACAACTGATGAGTTCATCTTGCACTTCTTGTGATCCCCCAAGAACCTGCAGGAGTGATCCCTGGGCACAGAACCAGGAGTACTCCCTGAGCACCACTGGCTGAGACATTGTCCCCTTTTCCCCTCCCTCACCCCTCCAAAAAGAAAATGTAGCTGTAAGGGAGGTGGAAGGTGCTATATGTGAGTATTCCCCTTCTGTGGTACATTCTACCTAGAGGAAACCATGTATTTAATTTGGGGAAGGGCCAGTATATTGGAAACATCCCCAGTGACATTGCCATCACCCCCTCTGCATCCCAAACACTGGGCAGGGATAGCTGGAAATGGACAGTGCATGCTGAAAGAAACTAAGGGATATTAAGCATTTTACAAATGCTTCCCCCCATCCTTTTTTGCCTCCCAATCTGGATTAGAAAAGGCAGGAACAAGGTAAAATTTACTTTCTTCTGTGGACCAGGCCCCACAGAAAATGATAGGACAGGGGTGCCCGTGACCGTCTCCCAGTTCTCCCCAGGCTCTCTGGAGGCTATACAGGGGCTGGGCTGTCCCAGCTTGTCTCATTCTGGCTATAAGAAACTGCCAGGGATAAAAAATAATTTTCTCCTTTTTTTTGTTTGTTAAGTGTGAGCCCCCCGCACTGTATACAGTAAATTAAAGGGGTTAAAATGAAATTTATAGCCAAAGAGCAGAGTGTGTATCACTGGATGGGAAACTACTAAGAGGATCAGAGGAAGGAGGATTCTGCCCAATTGACCAAATAGGATTCTTGGCTGAAGTCAGATCAGGTGGATTAGCTATCACCTGAGCATGGTAGGGGTGAAGAACCCTAATGGTTATCAATCCTGTATCAATGATCACATGGCTAGATACGGGATTCTAATTAAATGGATTAAAATGATTCTTGCTAAAATTACACTATTGAGAAAGAGGTACAGTTGAAAAGAGTCCAAAATAGCCTAAGTACTGTTTGACTCTTCTGAAGGCTTCTTAGAGGAAATCCTTAACATATACTCCTTAGAGGACAATTTCTTCCAAAGTTAGGTGGAAAGGGTAAAAAAGAAGTAATAATTGCAGTTTCCAAGGCTGAATCAAGGAGGGTGAAAAGTAGTCAAAATGTTGGTCTTCCAAATGGACTTGGTTGATTAAAGTATTATTGTTTATTGGCAACATCCCATGGTGTTCAGAGCTTACTCCTGGATGGTTTGGTGGACCAGGTGGGGTTCTGGGGATCAAATCTGGGTTTGCCACATGAAAGGCAAGCACCCTACCCACTGTACTATTGCTCTGGCCCCCCTTAAAGTGTTACTGATTAGGTTGTTTTGTAGTAACAAACAACCTCAAAGGAGGATTGTAATAAAAGATTTTTCTCAGTCCTTTTTTTTATTTCATGGTCAGAGGGAATCTGGTTATTATATTCACACAGAGACCCCTGCTGAGAAGGGTTTCTTAGACTATTACTCCAATTCCTTCCATTTCATTAGCTAGTCAAGTCATATAGCCTTGCTTGACTACAAGGAGGCAAAGTATAACAAGGGGGATTGAGATCGAGAGATTTTTGTGATTAACCAAAATGACTGTGGAAGGGAGAGGTTTACCTAAGCCTTTTCATACTGCTGACCTCTGTCTCTAAGATGTGTCTCTTGATGCTCTTTGGAATACAGCCACACACGGAGAAGTCTCACCATCCTACTTTAGTAGCATCTGAACGATTGCCCATTTAGCAATTAAATGCATGTGAATGATTTTAGTATCCTAAGCAATAAGTAGATCCTAGAATTATGAGTTTAACTATCTAGATTTTATTGAGGGTGACTAAATGAAATATGTGTGTGATGAGAATTAGCTTCTATCAGCAACTTTTCTCATCAAGTATATTTGTTTAATACTTATTGGAGTGCTTCACATATCACTGTATCACTGTATCACTGTCATCCTGTTGTTCATCGATTGCCTCAAGCAGGCCCCAGTATCGTCTCCTTTGTCCTAGCCCTGAGATTTTAAGAAGTGCCACATTCGAGGCTCTATGAGGGTCAGGAGAATGAGACCCATCATTGTTACTGGTTTCTGGCATATTGAATACGCCACGAGGAGTTTGCCAGACTCTGCCGTGTGGGCAGGATACTTTTGGTAGCCTGCCAGGTTCTCCAGAGTAAGATCTAGAAAAATAAGACCTAAAGATGGCCAATAACTATGTGAAGAAATGCTCTGCATCACTTATCTTCAAGGAAATGCAAATCAGAACAACAATGAGATTTTACCTCACACCACTGAGACTGACGCACATTACAAAATACACAAACAACCACTGTTGGTGAGAGGGTAGGGAAAAAAGGGATATCAATCCACAACTAATGGGAATGTGGAATGGTTCAACCATTTTGGTAAACATGGACACTTCTCCAAAACCTAAGAATTGAACTTCCACATGACCCAGCAATCCCATTTTTAGGCATCAGTTCCTACAGCCCAAAAATGCTACTCAGAAAAGACACCCATGCTCCTGTGTTTTTTGCAGCGCTACTCACAATAGCCAAAATCTGTAAATAATCCAAAGTGTTCAAGAACAGAGGACCAGATAAAGGAACTATTGTATGTATACACAATGGAATACTACTCAGCTGTAAGAAAAGATGAAATCATGCAATTTGCCACTACATGAATGGAACTGGAGGGAATCAGGCTCAGTGAAGTCATCCGGGAGGAGAGAGACAGGTACAGTATGATCCCTCCTACGTGTGGAATATGAAAAACATCATAGCAAGGGAATAACATAGGGCCAAAAGCTACAGAACCTGAGATTTTTCTCTCTAGAATTGAGCTTACCAAGGGGGAGAGATGAGGCAGGGGAGGGGCAATGGGGATGGAGGGCAAGAGGGGATGGTGAATCCTGAGCCAATGGTGGAGGGAAGCAGACACTGGAGGGGCGGGGGTAGGTATTGGAACGTTGAAAGCATGAAACTCCATCATGATCCATGTAGTAAATCACAGTGACTAAATTTTTTTTAATTAGGAAAAATTTATCTGTAGAACAAAGTTAATGATCATCCACAATTCCATTTTAATGACATATTAAAATGAAACGAGAAAATCCAGCATTATTTTAATTAGTTTTTTCCACTTGCTACCACCATCCTGCTTTTGTTATGAGTTGGGCTGCTGCCAAATAAAAGCCATGTTTAAAGATGAGAGCCTCTTTCTCGGCCACAGGAGAATTTCTAGCACCCGGGAGTTTTCTAGCTTTTTTTACTGCTCCACACTGACAAGAAATGATGGATTCTTTTAATATCAAGTCACAATTATTTAAGTTCTTTAAAGAGAAAATTAAATGAAATGATTATAATCATAATCAAATTATGATCATAATCAAAGCCAACAAAACTGAAAAAAATGTCAGGATGATGGGGGAAGTTAACAGTATTATTATAATAAAATCTGTTACTTTGAATACAGCAGATATTCGATCATCTTCTTCTCTTATTTGTTAACTTAATCTATTAATGCAATGACACATGCAAAAAAAGATTTTGAGAGCAGTTCACTGGAATTATTTGGTAGTAGGAAGAAAAATATTTTTTGAGTACTGCACTTTTCTCAACATAAAATAGCAGTTATTGTTATATAAGAAAACACAAGTTAAAACTGTGCAACCAACCTCAGAAGCACAATTCGTATATACTTACATATTTGGTGCAACATCTGTGAAGTGAAAACGGCACAGAATTCTTTGGGTTTGTTGAGATTTTAGATACAAAATTGAACCCCTTCATATTGCCAAGGTTCAAGAGTTTCAGTAAACTGCCCAAGATAAAATTTGATATCAAGCTTTGCTTTTTAATTTTCCTTAATTGGTATTTCCTTAAAACTTGTTCATTAAGCTAAAATCTCGCTAATTTTTTTAGATGACTTCTGGGATTGGCACAAATTATCTCAATGCACAGTGTTTCAGGAACACTGTTAACTGGTGAAGAGAAATTAACTAAATCAGGACTGGAGGGATAGGTCAGTGCTTAAGGTGCTTGCCTTGCATTTGACTGACCTTGGTTCAAGCCCCATCACCACACATGGTCTCGAAAGCACCACCAGGAGTGACTGCTAGACACAGAGCCAGGAGTAGGCCCTGAGCCATAAATGTCCAAAACAAATAAATAAATAAAATGGCTTATAAGTCAGTTATTTTTTTTTTTTTTTAGTAAAGAAGCTAGGGAATTCAGATTAAGGTCACTTTATGTAAGGAAGCCTAAGATCAGGTCATTGTTAGTACCCCATGTGTGAATATATCAGGACAGATGTAGGAACTAATTGGCTAAATCTTATCTAGGTAGTTCCTCTGGCTAGGATGCATAAGCCTGAGCACGCACAGTTCTCAAAATACACTGTGAGAAAAAGGAGAATGGGAGTGCTTGGATTTAGTTATCTATCCTTAGTATTAATCAGAACAGAGGCTCCCAGATTTATTTAGCTTATTGCCTCCTTTTAGGAAAAAAAAAAACCACTCAGTGATCTTTAGGAAATCTACTTCTTTAAAGAGAACAGAAAGCACCCCACAATTTTACCTGGAAATACTACTGCCTTAGCAGCACCCTCTCCCCCCGCCCCCCACTACACACACTGGGTTGTTCCAATGCCAAACACACCCCACTCTCTCCCCACCCCCCACCCTCGCCATCACACTGATCTGAAAAATGCTTTGATATTGTAAAAGTTTCCTGGTCAAAGTTATCCCCAATATAAAGGCATTTGGGTTCACATTCAGCAATACTCAGGGCTATTCCCAGCATGGTACTCAGGGGAACCATGTGGCACTGGGCATTAAATCCAGGGCACCCTCATGCAAGTATGTGCTCCAGCCCTTTATCTCCCAGGTCCTTGAGCAACTCCTACTGACTGGTTCTGTTGATTCTTCCTTGCTTGTTAGGATGGGCACAATCGGTGTGGCCCAAACAGTACCCCAAACTATAGCACTGTCCTCCCATTGTAAATAGATTTTCTCGAGCAGGCCCAGTAACGTCTCCATTGTGAGACTTGCTGTTACTGTTTTTAGCATATCGAATATGTCACGGATAGCTTGCCAGCTTTGCCTTGCAGGTGAGATACTCTCGGTAGTTTGACGGGCTCTCCGAGAGGGGCAGAGGAATCGAACCTGGGTTGGCCGGGTCAGCCGAGTGCAAGGCAAATGCCCTACCCACTGTGCTATCACTCCAGCCCACCCCACAGATAAATACATAAATGAGAACTATCCAGAAGGTGAGCCAGAATGTATGGTAGGTACAAAGGGCGAAGGAGGACCTTCATTCGGAGACTGATTTCAGCATCGTCTTTATGCGCAGGATGTGCCAGGGCTGGGGACCAGAGTAAGGAGGACCCAGAGGAGGCAATGGCCAAGGTCCTGGTAGAGCAGCGGCCCTACATCTCCTGCCCTGATTGTCACTGAAACAGCGACCATGCTTTAAGCTGTCCTGAACACTACCTCAGTGAGAATCTTATAGTTACCATGTGAGGAAACACCAAGAAGTAACCTAGAACTGTAAACTCTGAAGGAAATCCTGGATCACTAAATATGTGGAACAATTGAGTCCATGGACTTTAGTAAAGGCAAATCATTATATACCTTTAAATAGGGTTAGAAGGAATTAAAGCCTGCTGTGACATGTGGTCAGAGATCTCAACTTCTAAAAACAGATGGGTGCAAACGACCCTGTGGGAAGTTTCCTAGTGAGGGTGGCACCAAGTAGAAGTTCTTTCTGTGCAAATGCTGTGTGTGAAAGAATTTTCCTGCTAGCAAGTGCAAACTGGCAGTGGCAGGATTTGAACACACACTCAGTGACTGACAATGAATGCCACTGGTCCTTCTATAGGTCAGGCCAGCGGTGGGCATGCTTTTCCAAGCAGATGGACGCTAATACAGCCACCAGTTAATCTCCCCCACCATATTCCATAAAATCCGCATCTAGGCTTCTTATTTATTTATTTATTTTATTGAGTCACCGTGAGATAGTTACAAGCTTTCATGTTTGGGTTACAATCACACAATCATCAAACACCCATCCCTCTACCAGTGCACATTCCCTATCACCAATATTCCGGTATACCCCCGCTTTCCCCACACTCCCCCAGCCTCCATGGCAGACAATATTCCGCAAACTCTCTCTCTACTTTTGGGCATTATGGTTTGGAATATAGACAATAAGAGGTTATCATGTTTGGTCCTTTATCTACTTTCTGCACACATCTCCATTCAGAGCACATAAAACTTTCGCCTTTTACACCTTGGCTTCTTTTACTGAAATTCCACCAGGGCTGCCTGGCTACCTCAACCATATTAGTCCATTAGTCAACAGTCCATTAGCCCCTACTCCAAACAATAAGCACGGTATAAGCACGGTCCTCCCATTGTTCATCGATTTGCTCGAGTGGGCCCAGTAATGTCTCCATCATGAGACTTGTTGTTACTGTGTTTGGCATGTTCAATATGTCACGGGTAGCTTGCCAGGCTCTGCCATGCAGGCAAGATACTCTCAGTAGCTTGCCGGGCTCTCCGAGAGGGTTGGAGGAATCGAACTCAGGTTGGCCATGTTGGCCGCTTGTAAGGCAAATGCCCTACCGCTGTGCTATCGTTCCAGCCACTCCAAACAATATTCCCCCCAAAACCCACAAAAGTAATGGTGAGCACAAGAAACAATACAACCTTAATCAGAAAGTAACTGTAAGTTTAAATAGCACATTCCCTGAATCAGTGCAAGAGGCTCCACACAATTACACAGGAGTACCACACTGAAAGGGAATATCCTTGGCGGGGAAAGCACTACCACCCACCAAGCTCCCCTAGAGTCAACCCTGGCTCTCTCTCTGTGTGTATGTGTGTGTGTGGTGGAGGGAGGGGAATGCTAATAGTGTACCAGAAAGAACCATCTCTAGACTACCACAGTCACCATGGGGAAATAGCACAGAACCCCACCATGAGGACTGGATGAAGACAGGAACCTTGAAGCCTCAACAAGGAATACCCACACAAGGTACTCTTTCTGAAAATGAATTCAGAAATGAAATGGTGAGGATGTTTAAAGAGCTCAAAGAAATCATGGAATAGATATGCAATACAATACAGGAGGAGATGAGAGAAACAGTGGAATGAACAGCCAATAAAACACAGGAGGAGATGAGAGCAGAAATAAGAAAACTGCAAGCAGCAATGTCATTAATAAAAATTTGGTAGGGGAAGTGAAAAACTCAATGGATGCCCTCAACAGTAGAGTAACAGCAGCTGAAAGCAGAATCAGCTGAACTTGATGACAAAATGCAGAAAAAATCCAGGCAACAGAAGATGGAAAAAAACCACAAAATAAGTCAAGACCAGACAAGAGAACTATGGAATGAATTCGAGAGGAACAACATAAGAATAATTGGAATCCCAGAGGAACAGGGCGGTAACCCCAATGAGGAAGTAACAGTCAAAGACATCACTGCTGAAAAAAGTTCCCAGAGCTGGAAAACACAGGCATCCAGATCCAGGAAGCCCAAAGGGTAACCAGCTAAAAGAGACCCTAATAAAAAGACTTCAAGACATATGCTAATCAGAATGCTGAGAACCATAGCTAGAGATACAATACTGAAAGCAGCAAGATCAAGGAAGGAAATTACATACAAAGAAGTGTCCCTAGATTTACAGCCGACCTATAGAAATGAAACCTTCTGGACAGAGGTCAATGGTGGGATATAGTAAAACACACACACACACACACACACACACACACACACACACACACACACTACCTTAATGAAATGAAAGCCTCACTAAGAATATTTTACCCAGTTAGACTCTCATTCATATTTGAGGGAATGATACTCAACTTCATGGATAACAACAGCTCAGAAACTTCACAGACTCAAAATCAACTTCAAAAGAAAAACTAAAGGGGCTTCTATAAGGCAAGACAAACCCCACAAACACACCCAAGTTCTATAGATAGATAGCACAAAATCCCATGACAATAATCTCTCAATGTCAAGAGTGTAAATATACCAATTAAGAGACACAGAGTGACAAAACAGATTTTAAAAATTGAACCCAACATTCTACTGCCTACAAGAAACATGCTTGAATAGTCAGAGCAAATGCAGACTCAAAGTCAAAGGCTGAAAAACAATTCTTCATTCAAAAAGCACCGGTATAGGCAAAATAAGGTTTCAGGCTCTCTAAGAAAATGGCTTTGGTTGTTAGCCCGAATGAAATTACTTTTTGGCAAATAAAAAGGATCTACTATTCTCTGAAATCCTCCCTTTATTTAGCAAAAATTCATTTGAAAGGGGATGGGACACATCCAGTGATGCTCAGAGCTTACTTCTGGCAGTGTTGATGATTTCTCTGAGTGGTACTTGGAACCATATGCAGTGCTCACCTTAACCTCTATAATATTTCTTTGGCTTTGGAGTCCAGCTTTCAAATGCCTCTACCCCCTTGTGAAAGCATGTTAACAGCCAATCTCAGACTTTTCCTATTAACCCTAATCTTCTAAACATGACTTCACCATCACCCTCTTGAGTTTTCACAAAGTTTAAAATCAGATATCCAATTCCAAAGAAATTTTGTAGTTAACCTAAATGAAGACATATTGGAGATACTGTCAGGGTCAAAAACTTATGTCACTTCCATATCAGAACACCAGTCTTTCTACTCCCCTTTCTTGGTTATATTCACAGTATCCAAGGAATATCACTTAGTGACAGAATAGGAAATGTCTGTGAGATCTTGAGGTCATCACCAGGTCTATAGCAAATGTCTTTTGAATTAACATTTTAAACACCCAAAATCTCAAGTAACAGGCTGAGGTCATGACGTTCTGTTAAGTTTCAGGGAAAAGTCAACCCTCATGCCCCAACTTAACACAGTGAACAAAAAGACAGAAGAAAATTACACTGCCTGTCCTGCATCCTGCCCTCCTATCTACTACTCTGGGAAACCCCACAATTCAATTTTTCTGCTTTCATTCAAATCTTTGTGGACTATTCTCCAATAAGTCTAATCACAGTGCATTAGAGACCACACAACAAAGTCAGATTCTCTTTGGATATTTGAATGAATGGTCACAAGGATAGGAAAATGGCAGGAGTTGAATTATTCACATGAAGACATCTGAGAAGATTCCATATTGGTTTTGGCTGAGCTGAGTTTTGAAGGTGACAAGGCTCCTCACCTTCTGTGGAGACAGAGAAAAATGGTCCAGATTCTTCCCTTCTCTCTCCGTGAATTTAGACAAGCTCTTCCCACACTACCTCTGTACTTCAGCACTTGATTTACTTTGATGGAGGTCAAGTCCTTCAGAAATGAAAATCTGAAAAGAGTGTGTGCAATGGGGTTCATCCTCTTTTGCTGTACTTGGAAACTTGAGGCCAATATATGAATGTGTCTTCAGGCGCGGGTGGTGATGAAGAGAGGCAATGGCACTTACCACTAGCAATTGACTGCAGCCCCAGGAGTGAGCTCCTAAGGAAATCAATTGGGCCTGGGAGCACAGACTAGAAACAGCCTGGTTTTTCCCAGATTGCTGGTGTTTAGAATCTTGAGCTAATCTTGAGCTTTCTTTGGGGGTACTACTAATTTGGAGAGTGATTTTTAGTACAATCAAAGCTGATACTTTGAGCCAGGGTGATAGCTCAAGTGATAACACCTGAGGTCTTGAGTTTGACCCTTGATAGCCCAGACCCTCCTGAGTAACACCAGTGCTACCAGCCAGAAGAGCACTGCATCACTGGGCCTAGTGCCACTATTGGGCCTGTGTTGCTTGGTCAGTCATTCCCCAGAGTGGCCTGTGGATCATCCTTCTCTCCAACACAACACCATGAAGGGTAGCCCCTATAAAAAATAATTTTTAAGCTGACAGACCAACTTCACAATCCAATTTTTCAGTCTTTCTTTTGATTCTGTACACTATATCCTTAGATAAATTCCGATGAGTAAAGTTGGCTTCTACTGCTTGCAAGACAAGTTCCTTAACAGACAGGCAAGATATACACAAAAGATCTTTGCAAGAGCCTTATGAGCTTGATAGTTATTTCACAAAAAAAAAAAAAATTCAATTGTATTGTTTATCTCTACCTTCTCTTTTCATTTAACAAGGAAACGGAACAGCAATGCTATTGCTTTAATAAATAAGACACATGCTTCAAACATGGAGGGAAGAATTTTTTCAATTCTTTAAATAACATTTAAAAAATTAGACTCTGATTTACAATACTCTTGTAATCGAGTTTCAGACATATAATCTTCCAAATCCAACCCCACCACCAGTGCCAGCATCCCTCCACCAATAATCCCCGGTTCCCTTCTACCCCTCAACCTGTCTCCTTGACAGAAACATTGTTAGGTTTAATTATCATAATTTGGGTACACTCTTAAAGTAGTTTTGGCTCTAGTGGGTTTGATATATACAAATAATCTCACCTCTATACCACTGATGTAGCCAAAGGCCCTGGTCATTGCCCTGATGTTACCTCCAGACCAAACTCATTTAACTTCTTCTCCCTTCTTTCTCATCTTCCCTTGACCTTTTGATTTCTGTAATCTAGGGCCAAAGATGGAAGAAAAACAATTTTTTTTTTTTTGCTTTTGGGCCACACTTGGTGGTACTCAGGGATTTTCTGCACTCAGAAATCATTCATGGTGGGCTTGGGGACCATTTGAATGATGTTTGAATGTGCCAGGGATTGAACCTGGGTTGGCAGTATGCAAAGCAAGTGCCCTACCAGCTGTACTATCAAGCCCCAAGGCAAGAAATTTTAAGGCTCTTACCTGGAGAATTGTGATCTTTGGCCTGGGTCACCAGGGACATGAACAGATGGGAAGCAGATAGGCCTTAACTGCATTATCAAGAGGTTATGAACATGGACTGCAGTTCCAGGCTGCTTTATATCCTGGTTCCCCCACCAACTGGCTTTGTGACCTTGGGCAAGTTACTTAAATGCAATAGGCTTCAGTACCCACAACTGTAAAATGGAGATAATGATAGTATTTACCTTTTAATTTGTGGTTTGGGCCGAGTTAATGTATAAAAAGTTTACATAGCAAACATAATGTGAGTACTTGATATTATTATCATGATTATTCCTTAGAGTCTAGGAACCTCTGAGGCTGATCCTGGAAAGAGATAATTTAGCATTGTGGGAGCTTTAATAGAGCCATGGAACTGAAAGTTAGAGGGACAATCACGGCTGTTGTCTTTTCTCTGTGCCATTTCTCAATTATGACAAGGGACAAACATCATTCCAGCTCAAATTTGGAAGCACCTAGCAAATCTGAACCTGCTTCTGAAACAAAAAATCCTTAACTATGGGACATGTGTGATAATGCAATGAGTAGTATGTTTTGCCTTGCATACAACCAACCCAAGCTCAACTTCTGGGTCTTTCCAGGCGCTATCCCTGAGTGCAGAGCTAGGGAAATGCAAATCAAAAAGAACACTGAAGTATCATCTGATGCCAGGGAGAATGGCACATTTCAAAAAGTCTGGAATCAGGGGTCATGGGAGAAATGAATCCTCATCCACTGTTGGTGGGAACATGATCTGAATCAACCATTATGAAAAGCAATGCAGGGATCTCTCAAAAAATAAAACTAGGACTTTCATCAGACCCAGTAACATCCCTTCTTGGCATTTATCCCCCAAACATGGAAACATTAATTTAAAAGGATAATGCACAGCTACAGTCATCACAGTACTTGGTATAATGACCAACATATGAACCTAAATAGTAGGGAAATAACCCAACTAAAAAAAAAAAGAAAGAAATAACCCAACTATAGACGAATGGATCAAGAAGCTGCAGTATATCTACAAAAAGGAATGCTATTCCGCTCTAAGAATGAACAAAATCATGTAATTTGCCATGACTTGGATGAAAAGAATAGATCCAGAATGATCTCTCTCTTAAAGAAACATAGCGAGGTAGTAATAAAGGGCCAGAAGCAATACAATGAGCAAACTGATCCACAAAATTGTGTGTGCGTGTGGTTGAATGAGAGGGGCATTGGGAACCTTGGGAGAGAGAGGTAGGTATGGCAATGATGGGTATGGTATTAGTGTTATACACACGGGAACCATCATTAAACAGTACTATACATTATAAAACCCCAGTCATTTTTTTTAAAAAGTTCAAAAAATGTGCCTGTCAAGAAGGTAGGCTGAGGGGTGGGAGGAAACCAAGGGACACAGGTGGAGGAAGTTGACACTGGTGGTGGAATTGGTGCTGGAACACTGTATGCCTGGAAGTCAGCTATGAATGACTTTGTAAATCATGGTGCCCCAAAACAAATTAAAAGTAAGTAAAGGCCCTCCCGTTGATCATCGATTTGCTCGAGCGGGCCCAGTAACGTCTCCATTGGAGATTTTGTTGTTACTGTGTCTGGCATATTGAATACTCTCGGTAGCTTGCCAGGCTCTCCGACAAATTAAAACAAACAAATTAAAAAACAAATTAATTTAAAAAAAAAAGCAGTTCATGAAGTAAACCTGATAGCTGCTGACATTTAAAGTCAAGGACTTTAGTAAACAGTGATGAGGTCACAGATGAGTATTTCTATTTTGAAATCTAAAGCTTCCTGTCCGGCTGTGACACAGTGATATATTGACAAACATGCTGCCTTCCAGATTCTTTAAAAATAGTAACCTGTTGTCCGAGCCAGCGGAGGGGATTTCCTGGGATCAGACAGAGCGGACTGGTACACGGGGATCCTTGCTGCCTTGTGTCCTTCAGGACGTGAGAGCACGTCGAATGGAAGCTAGTGAGGTGGACTCTGCCTGCCTCTGCATAAAAATCTGTTACGTTCCAGGTGGCACGGCACAAAACAAAGCTTTGCTTCCTCGGAGATCTTTTCAAAGGCAAGCACTGCAGAGCACAAGAATTTCTAGCCTGCTGTGAACAGTAGACTGTGCAAATGTACCCGCTGGTTTGAAGTTGATAAAGGTTGTTAGCCAAAAGAGGATGAGTAATACTTAAAAAAAAAAAAAAAGGCCAATAGGGAGAAGGCAACTAACTACTCGAGAGTCTTTAGATTCTGATTCAGAGGGGGAAAGGGTGAACAGAGGAGGGGGCTGGAGTGATAGTAACAGCCAGAAAGGTGCTTGCTAGGCACGTGGCCAACCTGGGTTTGATCCCCCGAATCCCATATGATCCCCTAGGCCCTGCCAGGAGTGACCCTTGAGGGCAGAGTCAGGAAGAAGCCCTGAGCACCATTAGTGTTACCCCTCAAAAGGGAAGTGGTGGAGAGTGGTGGGCATAAGGCATATGCACAAACACTCTATAGAACTGGGGCAAAATAAAACTGGAGAAGGACATATTTATGTGGATTTTTATTCCAAGTATTTAACTTGTGATTCAGTTCTCTAACTCCACAGAGACCTCCGTGACTTTTGGAGTTATCTCTGGATAGTTTTGTGACATCAGTGTGTGTTCAAGCTAAGCTGGAGTGATAGCAGAGTGGGTAAGGTGCTTGCCTAACATGCATCCAACCCGGGTTGTATCCCCAACACCGCGTATGGTTCCCTAGCTGCACCAGGAGTGATCCCTGACTACAGAGCCAGGTGTAAGCCCTGAGCATGGTTAAGTGTGGCCCCAAATTGAAATATAACATCAAAAACAAAAAGAATGCTGCAGGTTGAGAACAAGAGAGGTGGCCGGGACTGTGGCTGGAGGGAGGGAGGGGCACTAACCCATCACCACTTCTACCACCTCTCCAACAACAGCTGTAGCACCACTGCCGAGCCCCATCATGGTCAGATGCCAGTGATCTGCCAATGTTGCTACCAAATGATCTCATTTGACCTTGGAGACATGAACATGGGTCCTCATCCCATATCAGCAGTGAGGACACTGATGTATAGATGTTAGGTGACTTGAGGCTGGACAGAGAGAGCTGCAATCTGTCCCGGGGAGACCTGAGCTTACAGTCCCCGGCTTCACTTCTTTGGGAGCACTGCAGCATGAAGCCACAGCTCAACAGTGTTAGAAATGTCGCAAGCTTGGGCTGGAGCAATAGCACAGCAGGGAGAGTATTTGCCTTGCAGGTGGCCGACCTGGGTTCAATCCCTAGGATCCCATATGGTCCCCTGAGCACCGCCAGGAGTAATTCCTGAGTGCAGAGCCAGGAGGAACCCCTGAGGATCACCGGGTGTG
>JAOXYA010317199.1:0-18671 GCA_028565675.1 Sorex palustris | reverse complement strand
TGTCTCAACATGTCCTGGTCAAGTGATGTTGTTTATGACCTCAGCAATGTGCTGGCATGTGTTGAGCAAATGTCTCAGGAGTGGAGAAAAACCATCTTGGTAGCTTTCCTTTCACTGCTTTACATTTTATTGAGCTCCTCTCCCTTGCCAATTTCAAGATACCGACAAGCTCTCACTGAATGGGGAACTCCCATTGTGTTCAGTGTGTGAGCTGGGCTCTGGCTGGACTGAAACAGAAAACAGGAATATCATATACATACTTAGAAAGTTCTTCCATTTCCTCTTCATCAATTTTTGTTCGTTCTTCTAGATCTTCTGGAAGAAATTTGGCAATTATTTCCTCCATGGTGACATTTATTTTGTATTTTCTTGATGCCAAGCACTAGAGGAGTGGGGGAGAAGGCAATTGGATAATTGTGTAGTCAGCAGAAGAACACAGAGCTCTGCTGATGTAATCACAAGACCCTAATTCCCATGTATGGAGGTAATTTTGACTCATTCCCTTCAGCAGTTGATGCTATCTTAATAGATGCATTATTGATATGTGAGTGTTTTTTAAATAACTTACAACTGATGACTTCAGTACTTTTATCATTAATAAGGACATTTCAACTAAAAATTATGTGCATTAATGTTTTCAAAGTATAATCCTTTTCAAAAAGCACTGGAATTAATGCCCTTGTTGTAAAGGGGAAAAGCTTTCCTTTCCTTTTATTGATTATAGTGTTTATAAGCTCACTGATGCTCTAGCTGAAAATGCTTATAGTCATTAGCAAAGAGGCTCACAAAGTAAACAATTTAACCGTTTATATTTTCCTGCCTTTCTCTCTCCATAAGATACTTAATTTCTGAATATTGCAATTCTGAAAATTTTGTAGGTCTTAAGTTTGTAAAAATGCACTGAATAGGACTTTTGCCAATTTCTTTTTAATATAATCTAAGTTTCATGAAAATGATGTGACAAGCCATCCTCTAGCTTAATTGCTATTACTCTTATCCCAAACACCCCTACCTCATGCATATCCAAGAATCTGTCAGTATCGGGAGTTAAACTGAATGAACCAGACAATAGGATGGAAAATATCTGCAGAAAATTGCTTGCAATGAAAATAACGCTTACAAACCCAGCAGAGGGGGCTCCTGAGTGAAAAACTGCTGGCTTTAGACAATATTTCCTTTCCCAGGGAGACTGTGCTTCTAGTCCAAAGTAAGCATGATTGGAATAAGATATTAATCTCTCTAGGAAATGGTGTGTGCTCCTGTGTTAATACACAGAGATAGATAATATCAGTTAGGTTCTGAGTCTTGGAACCCACCACATCTATAGCCAGGATGCACTATCAGTCACCATCAACTACCTCCTGGAGAATCAAGCCCTCACTTTGTCTGATGCCAATCTTTGGAAGAAATCAGTGGCTCAAGAGGTGGCCAATCAAAGAAGAGTGCGCCTCCTTCACTGATGTTAAAGCTAAAAAATAAGGCACATACTAAAATGTTAACAGTGGCTTCCTAAGGTGATGAACATGTGAATAGATTTTCTTCCCCGTCCATTTATATGCATATTTCAGAGGTTCTGCAACACAAATTCATTATGTGTAAAGAATTATGTCTTCTCACCTATAAACAGATCAGCAAATGCTACCCATTTACCTCTTTACTTTAGTCATGATATGACATTGATTTTCATCCCATTCATTATAAACCATTAGGGCTGCCTTTAGTGGTTATTTCACTCCATACTTTTAGTTAAATTTTCTGTTTTGTTTCGTTTTTATTTTGGAAGGGAATTTTCAGTGGTACTCAGATTATGCTGATGGGTCTGTGCTCAGGGATCACTCCTGGTGGGACTTGGGGACCCATGCAATGCCAGGGATTGAACTGGAGTTGACTATGTGCAAGGCACCTTTATCACTGTACCATCTCTCTGGCTAACAGTTTCTTCGTTTAAATGCTGCAGTGCGGGGGTGAGAGTCATGTGATCTCTCTGAACCTAAAGAAGTGCTTTTCTTTCTTTTTTATTGTTATTTTATTTTTAATTTTAAAAAATCATTAATGAATTACTTTGGAGTATAAAGACTTACAAACTTTCGTGCTTGCGTTTCAGTCATACAATGATTGAGTACCCATCCCTCTACCAGTGCCCATTCTCCACCAGCAATGATCCCAATATCCCCCCACCCCACCCCACCCGCGTCTGTGGCAGGGCATTCCCTTTTGTTCTCAAAGAGGATCTTATCTTAAAGGTCATTCAAGGCTCTCAGTCTCTGGAGAAACCCAGGTCTCTTACCCTTTGCTCTCCCTCCTTCCCCATCCTAAAAGCCTCCAAATAACACCTGATTTACTTCCCTGCTTATCTACCCCCGAAATTCCTTTCTGTGAGAAAGACAAGGCCAGGAAACCCTGGGTAAGGCCTAGGACTGACTCTCCTTTCCTGCAAAGAGAAATTCCTCACTCCAGCTGGAATCCCACTACTCTCATGCCAAGAAGACCAAACACATCAGGTGTGACTTGATGGTCACCTGGTGGAGCTTGATGGTTCACCTGATGGTCACTTGGTGGAGTTCTGTATTCTGAACTACATACAGAACTACGTACAGATGCCTGGTGGTCATCTGGCCCATGCTATGCAGGAACTCATCCTCAGACTTCATCATTTCTACCCTTCCCAGCCAGATCTGGGCTGACAGAGGTGCATAAGGAAAAGGTGACTATCTCTCTTCTCCGCCTCACATAAGCCACCCGTGGGGGCCCACCAACTTCAGTTTGACTTGCTAAGCAGACACACAGGCAATTCAGAGGAAAATCTGATCCTTTTCATAATCTCACTCCAAGTAACACCACCCCACCACCCTCCACCCTCCACTCCCACCCCCCCACACACACACAAACACACACATGCAGACCAAAAAAAAAAAGTATTGTTTTCATATATTTCTTTTTCAACTGAAAAATTCTATACTGAGAGTCTAAGAGCAATAGTCCTCCCGTTGTTCATCGATTTGCTCGAGCGGGCCCAGTAACATCTTCATTTTGAGACTTGTTACTATGTTTGGCATATCCAATACCTCACGGGTAGCTTGTCAGGCTTTGCCTGAGTAGGCGAGATACTCTCAGTAGCTTGCCGGGCTCCCCGAGAGGAGCGGAGGAAATCGAACCCGGCTCGGCCGGGCTGGCTGCGCGCTATGCTATCGCTCCAGCCCTACTGATTTTGGCATATCAAATATGCCAGGCTTTGCCGTGTGGGGCGAGATACTCTTGGTAGGTGGCCGGGCTCTCCAAGAGGGGCGGAGGAATCGAACCTGGGTAGGCTGCTTACAAGGCAAACGCCCTACCCACTATCGAGCAAGAGTATGGAAGATTCAAGTAAGGTTCAAAATTTCTGACGATCTTTTTAAGTTCACATGGAAAAGTCTGATGGGGCAGGATAGCTCAGGGAGAGATGCTTTGCAAGCCTAAGGTTTGAGTTCAATTCCAGGCACCATCCACATACCAGCACAACAAAGTACGTGATCTCTAGTGCACTACAACCCACTGTGACACCCAGTAAGTACTAAGATCAAAATGTGCGCAGCATTTAAATAAAAACAAAATAAGCATGGGGTGTCGGGAGAGAAACTGGAGACACTGGTGGTGGGAAATGTACACTGGTGAAGAGACGGGTTTTGGAATATGTAGGACTTAAACCCAATCACAAACAACTTTATAACTGTGTATATCCACGATTCAATTTAAAAAGTTAAGAATAGAGCTACACACACACACACACACACACACACACACACACATACATATATATACATATATTTAATTCTACATGGTTTCAAGGTAAAAAACAATGAACTACATACAGTTATTCCATAGTGAAAAACATAAAAATTGACATATTCTCTGTAGCAAAAGATTAGCAACATTTGAAAACAAGCCCCATTTCCCACATTTGAACCTAAATAGGAAAACCAGTTTTGACAGAAACAGTTTTGATAAACCCAGAGCCAAATCTCCCACTCAAAACCCCTATGAATATAAACTTATGAATACAACCACTATCAATATAAAAAAAGACTTTTCAAATACCACTGTGTAGCTGCTTGCAGCAGTTTGCAAACACTGCACTCTTCATCCAAACTTGAATAATATATAAAGAATAAAAGGTCAACATTCTCCCAGCTTCCTCCCACCCTGACACCTCTAGTGTCCTAGTACTGAATAAGACTTCTCAAGCTGAAAGCAAACTGTGGATGTAATGAGGAATCCCATGGTAATTTCTTGAAGGCAAGCAACATTGTACTTGGCTTGCCTGAAACACACTACCTGCAATGTTACCCAGTCAGAGAAGCAAGAGTCACCTAGCAGCCTCCTGCTGTCCCCAAAGGCTGGTTACCAGGACAAGAATGCTTTGGGTGTGGACTGGGTGCTAAAACCAAGATGCATACCAAAAACATTTTAGGTTTTAGGATGTTTTTCATTTTTTAAACTCTTTTATCACATTAAACTCAGACTTGAGATACAAATGCATTTGCTTTAACTTAGAAACATTTAGTAGTTATTTTAAATCTATTTCAGTTAGGCAATAGGAAAACTAAATGGTGACCATTGTTTCTTCTGCTCACCTCTAATGCACTTCAGTCTTTTTGTTTTGTTTTAGGGCCACGCCAAGCAATGTTCGATGCTTACTTCTAGCTTTGTACTCAAAGATCATTTCTGGCAGGGCTCAAGGGACATGGTGCCAGAGATCAAACCAGGTGCAGCTCCATGAAAGGTAAGTGCCTTAACCCACCGTCCTCCCTCTCAGACCCCTAACTGCACTTTAACAGCAATAATATTACCAACGCAACAAAGATAATTTATTATAAATAATTATGCTGCTTTATAAACCCCAATAAGACAGAAAAATGGCACTTATTCAATTTTGATCATTTACAACAATCCAAAGCTGAATTATTAAGGATGGCTTTCTACATAAAGTCCCAATCTATCCTATGCCAGCCCCAAACCAGACAAATGTGTGCCAGTGAATGAAAGGAGAAGTTGTTTGGCATCAAGGGGTGGCCTGGAAGGCAGAGCCAAGATGCTTACATATTACCTTACTTACAGGTTAAATAATAAAGCATTCTGTGAACTTCAAGAAAGTTATAAACTATACATTCTGCAACTTAGGAGAAATACGGTACACGGAACCATTAATAACTGTGTGGGACAAGCCATTTTCTAATGGAAAGCAGATCCCATTTGTGGTCAAGTGGCCATGAGAGATCTACACTCAAAGGTTAGCCTTGAGCTGAGATGAAAGTCAGTATTCCAAGAAGCAAGTAGTCTTTATTCCAAACAGTCTCTCCTACGTAGATACCACGATGGAGGGACATGAGATTGGTGTCCAAATCACCACTCCCAAATAAAACAGATCTGTCTTCTAGGAAAGGAAACTTGAGCAATCAGAAGTGTAGAGGACAATGAAATTCACCTGCCTGTGGTCCTTCTTGACCCATCTGTTGCCACCTACTAACCAGCTCCCTTGAAAAAGCTCCTTGCCAAGTCAGAGGACTTGGTCAGTTGAGAAAGGAAAGCTTGGTGATCAGTCCGGCGTCTTCCAGGTCTCTGACTTCCCTAAGCCACGGAAGCTCCAACCCTCCTGCCTGAAATGACTTCCTTTAACTCCACCATTAAAAAAGTTTCACCCAGGGGCTGGACAGAACAGCAGTACAGTGCTTGGCTGGCTTTATCATTGGCACCCCATATGGTCCCATGCATCTCCACCAGGAGTGATCCTTGAGTGAAGAAGCAGGAGTAACTCCTGAGCACTGCTGGGTACCAGGGCCCAAAATCTCAAAAAAATTTTCAACTAAAATCATGCCTCATTTCATTTATATAGAATGACTAAATGATATACAGCAGTTGGCTAGAACTAGGAATGAAGTTGATAACATGTTTTCCTACAGGAAGTCAATCATCTTCACCAACATCAGACAATATACTTTGTCACTCATCTGTGGCTTCAATCTCGCCCCTTCATCCACCACACCATTTCCAAGGATACTCTGCAGAAAGCATCATTATCTCTTTGCCCCACTCAACCTGCAAGGATCAGGGCCTTTGTTTACAACTTTGCAGGAAGACAAATTTGCAGAGGGTTTGCTTAACAATGTCAGTTCTCCTGACTGCAATTACTGAGCTTAATCTGAGCATCCACCTCTGTAAACTTACTATTTTAGTGGCTTTTTGGAGCACTTTCATGCTGTGTGACTTTCCACATTCCTATGGAACTGGATAAGATACATATAAAAGGCACCAGAGGAGCAAGTAATCAACTTCAGTGCTAATTGGCTTCCTTAATGGTAAATTCTTTGACCCTCTTCATTCCTAGCTCAACTTAACCTAAATTATGCTTTCTTGTGAGTCCAGAGACACATGCCCTGTGCTAGCTATTAAGCACTCAAGCAAAAGGCCATTTCTACCATCACCACTCCCACATCCTAGAAGACTATTATTAGACCTTCCTAAAATACAACACATTTTAAAAGCATAGACCGTTATATCTAATATATATGTGAGCTCTTTCTTAAATTTTTGTAGCCCTGCACCTCAAGAGCAAACATCTGAGGAAACCTGGAGGCAGAAACACAAAAGAAGTCAGCAAACCAGATGACGTGGCCGGTTGGGCAAGCCAGATGACCTGGCCCGTTGGGGACCACAACCCAGGGGTCATTTCTTCTTCTGTCCATGCTAGACTGCATTACTTTTAGGGCTCCCTCCTGTACTCCACAGCACACCCACTGAGAGATGGACCCCCAACTGACAAGGTGGATGACAATCCTTTTCTTCAGTTAAAATGCCTTTGGATGTTAGGCAAAAATGAGCATGTTTTATACTGAAAATATTATTTCCCAAAGACCACCCAAATCAATGTAAAGTATTCAGTACTCCACTGTGCTTTACAGTGATCTTGTGCTTGAGAATTCTGATTGCTGTGCACAGTGCCATTTAGCTAGAGAACATGCAAAAGCAGCTTGTATCTTCATGAGTAGTAGCATTAATACCCTGACTCTCTTAACAGACTAACCCTTTATAAAGGGTCAGATCTACCTGTATCTATATGAGTGTGTTCTCACAGTGGTTCATATGTGCAGAATCATTTAGTCCATCAGTAAGCGCAAACTGAGCATGCAGTATGTGCTATTCATGGGCAAATCTAAGGTTACAATGCTATGGCAACCTGAGGAAAAGCTGATAATCAAGTAAGTAGTGTCAAGAAAGTCACACAATGTGCTAAGTGCTGTGATGAAGAAACAGGTCATTAAAAATAATACCTTAGGTAATGACTATGTGACTATCTCTAGTTCGCACAACAACCTGCAGAGGTAGGTGTTTCCCCACTCCCCGGATAGTGTGTCCAGAGAGTGCATCTCACCCAACTCCCGCTCTGCTCTCAGTACTACACAGCACACTCAGTCATCCACCTGACTTTACCTGGATCAGTCAGCACACTGACCCCTGAAGGGATTTTCAAGCTGGCTAGAAGAAGCAAAATAAGAATAATGATTACACACAAGAGGGTAGAGTATGGATCGCAGGGATCTCAAGCCCAGGGAACACTTGAAACAAGTCATTTCGCATCTGAAAAGAAGAAATTCAGCACACGGGACTCAGGTGTGAGGAAGGGCTTGTTCTTAGAAAAGGGGATTTCAGAAAAGAACCCAGAAGCTCTCAGGCAGGGAGCTCAGTACAGTCAAGCAGGGGAGTCCCAAGACTGGACGAGTCTGAGGACTGCTGTTCAGTGCCACCTGCTAAGTCTGTCAGGCACCTGAGAGTGCTGAGTGTCCCACAGCAAGTAGAAAATCTGCAATTATAGGAAGCTTCCAGAGCCCAGGCCTGTGGTGAAATCAGTTCTCTGTTCAGCCCTTGGGACACACAGTGGGCCCTATAAAAGGGCACAGGAATCACCAATCTTCTAAAGATAAAGGTTCAGAACCTGAGTGACAGTACAGTGGGGAAGGTGCTTGCCTTGCATGTGGCCAACCCCAGTTCAATCCCAGCATCCCATAATATTCTCTGAGCACTATTAGGAGTAATTCCTGAGCTCAGAGCCAGGAGTAATCCCTGAGCATTGGCACATGCGGCTCCGCTTCCCTCTCCCCTCCACCACACCCCAAAAATAGAGGAAAGGTTCATCTCACTGCAAAGATTTGTTACTGCTCAGAGGACAAGTGGGTTCAAGACCAAAGCTGCATCACTCAGAACCAGAGGCACAGCCCCTGCTGTTGGCAGGAGTTTCCCCATGACCCTTTCCCTAGCTGGCCTGACACACATGCCTCAGCCAGACCTGCTGCTGATGACTCTACTTCTTAGCTCTTTGTTAATCATTAAACCCTTTTACTTGCCTTAGATTGTGTGATATTCACTGCAGTCATGAAAGATGCACAGGCCTCTTACTTCACACAGAAAGATGCTGAGAGTCAGTGAGGGAAGCTTCCTGTGCAGGGACTGCTAACTGCAGAGCAGGAACTCAGACAGGATATCTGCCTGCAGCTCAGTCACAACTGTCCTGGAAGTTGTGAGTCTGTGAACAGTGGACAGAAGCTGCCTCACCATTGGCAACCCTGGGCATGTGCACACACATGACATATAGAGATATACTTACATACTTAGACCAAAACATGCATATTCTATTTTCCTAAAGTAAAATAATATTAACAAAAATAATAGAAATACTATATTCTAGTTGTTTAAAAAAAACTTTCCTCCTTCAACCATAGAATTTGTCTCAGTAGACTTATGAGCAAAGTAGCTACTGTGTCTTATTGCTAAATATTCATAAGTAAACTCTTCCATCTTAGGTGCTGCTTCTAACCGATCTTTACAACTGCATGTGTGATAAATATTTGCCCATTTCCATCGTCTGCCACTAAATTTCTGCCTCCTTTACTAATTTCTGTGACACATTCAGTCACACAAGCAGTATATTTTTGTTTTGTTTTGGGGCCACACCTGGCAATGCCCAGGATTTACTCTTGGCTTTGTATTCAGGGATCACTCCTGGCAGAGCCTGGGAGACAATATGTGGTGCTGAGGATCGAACTCAGCTTGGCCATGTGCAAGGCAAGCACCCAGTCCCACAATTAGTGTATTTTATATTTATCTTACCTTGGGACTTCTTTCCAGAAAGTGGTAAATACAAAAATCACAGGACCTGAACAAAGCTTAAAAAAAATAACCATTTACAGACTGGGTCTCAGAAGACAGTTTAAGGGCTGCTGGAGCACGCCTTTCAAGTATAAGGCCAAGAGTCTGAGCTGCAGCAGTAGCCCAAGCCTGACCCTGTTAGCTCTGTGGCATACGCCAGAGAACTGGACTCACTATGATCCTCGATAACCACCAGTGATTTTTCGCTGTACCTAACTAAAAACATGTCTGCACATCTGAGCCAGGAACGGGCAAACCTTGGATCCCCACACTAAAGGAGATTCATCCATGCTGGGCAGCACAGCCCAGGGCTGGGTACTGACAATGTGTGTGCAAGAAGCACAAACTGGTGTGCAACCCCCAGAAAGCACAACCAAATGTGCACCAAGTGTCCACGTCACCCACAGCCAGGTGCCAGTGTGACCCCATCACCATGGCGGCTACAGAGAGAAGGGAAGAGTCAACAATCACCTTCATCTTTAGGGAAAACCAAAGACAGCTATGCCAGGTGAATAAGCCTATGTACTTTGTTTTCACAACACACTAACTCCCAGGTTTATAAACCCATTCTTTCAAATGTTTCTTTCAAACACCGAATGCACATAAATTATTCAAGAACAATTTGTCGATTCGCTTACATAATGGAAAGAAACTTATGTAAGCTAATTGATACACAGGAATATAGACAGAGACAAAGGAGAGTTCAAGAGAAGTGACAAGTGAGCAAGCCTGGAGCAGACACGGGGGAGTCGAATCACGCACTTGAACCTCACGCACTTGAACTGAGACCATGAGCCCCTCCCCAGCCACTGGGAGCCTCTTTTTCTTTCTCATGACACATGTTTCAACCAAAAGACTTTAAAGAAAAATACTCAGTGTACATAATCTGTAATGCAATCGTTTCAACGCATTTTAATCATGTCTCTTAATAAAGAATTTTTTAATAGAATCGGGCCACTTATACAAAGAGTTTTTTCACCTTTCTTCCTACTCCCAACAGAAAACATCACATACCACCAGTGCTAATGAAAACAGCATGAATCAAATGATTTAATTTTAGTTAAATCAAGTATCTCAACCTCATACTTATACACTTAATTTTAAACAGATCGCACGGCAAAGCCTGGCAAGCTACCTGTGATGCATTCAATATGCCAAACACAGTAACAACAAAGTCTCCAACGGAGACGTTACTGGGCCCGCTCGAGCAAATCAAAAAATGGGAGGACAGTGACAATTGTAAACCATAAAATCTGACTTTTGAGAGCATTCCTTTTATTTACTTGGTGATTCTTCAATATAACATCCTCCTAAGCAAAGGCTCCCAGCAAAATTTCTAAATCAATGCTGAACATTAAAAGAAATATTCTGACACAGCAATTAAAAAAAAAACTTTCAATATGCAGTTATTTTAACTTAAAATTTTTTGTCCTTAACCTCAACATTCACATTCTCCTAAGCAATCTCAGACTTTTAGATTTTCGTCTCATGAAAGAGAAGGAAGCTACATACCAGGACAATCAGTTATGGTTGAAAAATATTTATTTTGATACATACTGGAGAAAACATACATTTTTTGGGCTAATTTAAACATTCCTTCACCTACTTCACTCACAAAACAAAGATATACTGCAATTAAATTCCGTATGTTGAATTTAAATTTAGATAAGAATCTGAAGTGCTCACAAATATTACACCAGAGCTCAGCACGCCCTTTTAGATAATCAAAAGAACTATCAGCCCTGAGATGGCCCCAAAGAAATTATTCTTTGTTCACCAAAAAATTGAACAACTTCAACATTCAGAATCACAGCTCCACAGCAACAGAAACAGGCTTGGAAACCGGACAGTCATATTAAACCGTCAATCAACACTATAAATGAAACCTAAGCAATCACTAACACCAACTGGGCAATTACATTTCCAGTTTAAGGAAATTTCAAAATCCAAGTCCGACTCCTGCCAAGTCTCCATTTATGACCTATTAATACTTATTCTACAAATTTTAAAAAGGGAAAGCGTTAAGATTTTAAAGCCAATTAATTTTAAACCTATTAATTACATTACATGAATTCTCGCGTAAGAGCTAACTTCAATTAGAGCAATTTTGGGTGAGCCTTTGCTAAAATATGGTCATTGTCTAGACAGGGTAAACAAATGCTGACAAGTGTTACTGCAGGCAATAAATGCGTTCTTCTCCAGGGGTCTTGATCAACAGATTTCGCATTCTAATCCAACACAAAAATCCCCTCCGTTCACCTAGAGGCCCTCGAATTAGGTGGTTTATTTCTGATCCCAGGCCAGCGCTGGGTTAGTTAGCTTTCTCTATAATTTGAGTATCTATGGGCAGGGGAGGGAAATGCCGCTTGCAAATGCATCTGTTCACCGCCCACTGCCCCCAGTGTTCTGCATCCCTACAGCCCAGCCGCTGGCGCTGCCCGCACCCCAGGTACCTGCCGAGTTCCTCGCCGGTGTCGTAGTAATCATCCACGTTCTCTTGCCGGAACACGACCATGATAGACCGTCAGGCTTCACCCAGCCCAGCGCGCCAGAGCTCCTCCTCGCAGACCATCCCCAGCGCCGCGCGTCCGGGTCCGGCCCTGCACCGGGAGAGAGGGCAGCACTGAGACCTGCACCCAGGGGAAGAGGGCGGCACTGAGACCTGCACCGGGAGGGAGAGGGCGACACTGAGACCTGCACCGGGAGGGAGAGGGCGGCACTGAGACCTGCACCGGGAGGAAGCCGACCTGCACCGGGAGGAAGAGGGCGGCACTGAGACCTGCACCGGGAGGGAGAGGGCGGCACTGAGACCTGCACCAGGAGGGAGAGGGCGGCACTGAGACCTGCACCGGGAGGGAGAGGGCAGCACTGAGATCTGCACCGGGAGGAAGAGGGCGGCACTGAGACCTGCACCGGGAGGGAGGGGGCGGCACTGAGACCTGCAGGAAAGGAGAGGACGGCACAGAGACCGAACCCGGCTGGTGCAAACGCCGTGACCAACCGGCGAGAACAGCCCGAGCAGCAGCTCCGCCCCGGGGAGGCAGCCGCCTTTGTTCAATCCTGGCCGGGGGCCCCGCGCGGACCCTCGGGCCCCAGCCCCGCCCCAGGCCCTCCGGGCGCCCAGCCCGCGCGCTCCCACCCCCCCCCCCCCCCGGCAGCTGCGGGGCGGCCCGCACCACCCGCAGCAACCGGAGGCGCGTTCCCGGGACTCGGTTCCCGGGGTACCGCGCAGGCTCGGCTAGCGGCCGCCGGGGGGAGCGGGGGAGGCGGGCGCCCGGGAGGCTGTGTTCTGTTCTCCCGCCCGACGCCCACACCCGGGAGGCGCCCCCAGCCCGGCGCCGGCACCGGGGAGGCTGTGCCCTCCCGCACCGCGCCCCCACACGCCCACACCCGGGGGTGGGGGGCGGCCCCCGCCCGGCACCCCGACTCCCCTCCCGCCCGGCGCCCCACACAAAGCCTGGAGGCGGCCCCGCCTGCTCCGCGCGCCCCGCGCCCCCGCGCCCGTTCCAGGCCCTGAACCCCGCGCCCCGCGCCCCGCACGCTGGGCTCCCCGGGCCCCCCCGGGGGGGGGGGGGCAGGGGGCACGGATGGGCCGAGTCCGCACGGCGCCCGGAGGGAGCAGAGCAGAGCGGAGCGGGGACCCCGCAGGCCGCCCCCAGGCCGCCCCCGACCCCCGCGGCTTGGGGGGCGGCCCGGGCACCCTTGAACCCGACAGCGCTCGGCCACCCACCTCGCGGCTGTCCGGCGGGGCGGCGCGAACGGCTCTCGGGGCTCCACCCCGCAAAAGGAACCGGCGGCTCTCGGGCGCGCTCCAACACCGCGCACCGCCCCCAGCCCCCACTCCCGCACACACCCTGCACACGCGCGCACACATGCGCACACACCCCTCACACGCACGCACACAAGCGCAGACCGCCTAGTACACACCCCCGCCCCTGCACACGCCCACTGTCCCCGCTCCCAGCTGCCTGCTGCCCAACCTGGAACTCCCGCTGGACACTGAACGTCTAGAACCTGCCAGGCACAAGGCAAACCCGCAAAATGCCTGCCAGGGATGGGGGAAAGCTGGCGTGTGTGCTTGCATGTGGGAGGCGTGGATTCTGTTGGCTATACCACGTGAGCCCCCGTGGGTCTCTAAAGTAGCCACCGTCAGGTTCAGCCGCCAAAACAAAAAGCCCCTGCCCACCAAAACTCACATTCGGGTTGAAAAGATGTAGACAAAGGTATAATCAAGTAAGAGTATTTTAGACATCAGTTCTATGGAGACAAAGGGGCAGAGAATAAAGGGGAGAATGCCAGAGCTGCGTGTGGACATTTGCCTTGCACGTGGTCAAGCCTGGTTCAATCCCAGTCACCACAAAGGTTCCGTAGAGGCCCATCAGGAATGATCCCCGAGCACGGGGTCAAGGGTAAGCCCAGAGTACCACCAGGTGTGGCCCAAATAGCGGAGGGAGAAGAATGGGCCTGACTCTATGAGATCTCAAAGGTATGGTAGGCAACAGAGAAGAAAGGATGGAGTTTGCAGAAGCCTCAAGTTTATAAGTGCTGTCCAAACTCTATCAGCTACTAATAAGTTGAAATATAATAGTTTTTCCATAATTTCCACACCATATTTGATGGGGTTCAAAGATGGTGTAAGTCATATGGTTCACGGCCTCATCATGGTGGGGTGGGGGGGTGGCATCAGTGCCAACCTGCAAAAAGTGAACCAACAGGTGCTAGTGTTCATTACAACATGCCAGTTGACTAAAAGCTTGTATTTGGTAGACTGGGAGCTCCTGCAAGGGTGATTAGAGGCTGCCCTCAAAGCCTCCGTCCCTCTTGGAGAGCCTGGCAAGCTACCAAGAGTATCCTGCCCTCACGGCACAGCCTGGCAAGCTACCCGTGGCATACTTGAAATGCCAAAACCAGTAACAATAATGGGCCAATAATGACAATGATTCCCCTGACCCTGAAAGAGCCCCCAATAAGTCAGCATTAAGAACAAGCAAAGAGGAACTGATAAAAATCTCAAGGCCAAATTAGGCTGCCAAAACAAAGAAGGATTAAAATGACTATCTGCACTTTCAAGGCACGTACGCTGGCTTCAGATGCATCCATTGAGGACCTGATGGTGCAAGTGCAGAAGATCAAGTATGACATCATTGGATTGACCGAAGATAAGAAGGCATCGATCACATCATGCCATTTTTGACACTGCAGAACTGTTCCAAAGAACATACAACAGTAGAGGCGTGGGTGGCGCCGGGGTCCTCCTCAACATGAACTTGGCCGTGAGCATTGATTCATTCAAATGCCTAACCAAATCGGAAGCTTACAATGGAATAGATGTGGCACATTGCCGGCAGTTTCTATCTTTGTCATCTATGCACCAACATCCAACTACAATGAAGAAGGAATTAAGAAGTTCTACATGGAGCTGGAGACGTTCTATAAAGAATACCACACCTTCTACAAGATCATTGTCCGTGATTTTAATGCCAAGATAGGACCGAGAAAGTTGCCCAAAGAACTCCACATCGGGACCCATGGCCTAGAATGGCAGGAACAGGGTGAGAGACTTCCTGAGTTTATCGTGCCGACCAAGACCATCCATGGTAACTCACAGTTCCAGAAGGCTGAATCTAAATGTTGGACATGGGAGTCTCCCAGTGGAGAGTTCCACAATGAAATTGACCACATCATATTCAATCAATGGTATTGCCTGACCAATGTCACTATTGTCCCAAACTTCCAGACAGGATTGGACCACCCTCTTCTTCATGCGAAATTCTAGTTCACGGAGCAGGAAGAAAGAGCTGCAAAGTTTAAGAGAACTACCAGAATGACCACCAACTGGGAAGTGTTTGGCACTATTGCGACAATACGAGATGATGCCTCCATTGACAACATCAATGAGGAAAACTATCAACTGGTTCAGCACCTCCATGACTGTGCAAGGAATGCCGAGGGTGGGAAAGCCACAGACAGAAACTCTGTCTTTGGAAACTTGAGCTCATTCGCCAACATGGTTTGGCATGAGGTTCAGGCAACCACAAGCTAATGTCTGAGCTCGCAAAGCAGTGCAGAGAAGTGATAAAGGAAGACCTCAAAGATAGAAGAGCAGCAGTGCTGGCCAATGCAGCAGAAGCTGGGAAAAGTATTCTCAATGCCCGCCAGTCCTTTGCCATCTATAAAACCAAGATGACTTCTGATGGATCTATCACATCTTTCTTAAGGGCAATGGAGAAGATTATCCACAACTTCTACTCAGATCTTTTTGATAGCCACGTCCACTTGCCCACATTCCAAATTCCGCAGGATGGATATGTCATTCCCAATGTTCTCCCTTTCAAAATCTGATACACCATTTCATTGGTAAAAAAGCGAAGAGCACCCAGCCCAGACAAGGTCAGACCCGAACACCTGAAGAATCTGCCATCAGTACTCATCAATATACTGGCTTGGCTCTTCATACGCTACCTGTCTGAATGCAGGGTTCCGTCTCAGTGGAAAACCAGCAGTACTGTACTACTGTACAAGAAGGGAGACATCCACGACATTGGCAACTATCGCCCAATCTGCCTGTTGTCCATCATCTAAAATTTGTTCACTCGAATCATTCTGAATAGGATTGGCAGAATGATAGATGAAGGACAACCATGTGAGCAAGCCAGGTTCCAAAAAGGATTCAGCATGATTGGCCATATCCACACAGTGACCAAGCTCATTGAGGTTTTGCAAGAGTTCTAGATGCCACTTTGTATAATGTTCATGTATTTGAAGAAGGCCTTTGATTCTGTTGAGACTGAAGTGGTTATCGAAGCCCTAGCCAAACAGGGTGTTCAAACTCAGTCCATCAGAATTCTCCACAAGCTGTATTACTGATTCACCACCAGGATCTCACCATTCTACAAAGTGATCATTGACGTAAAGAGAGGCATTCGGCAGGTGATACCTTTTCACCAAAACTCTTCAGTGCCACCCTCAAGAATGTCATGCAACAATTGGAATGGGCAATATGGAAGTGAAGATAGACGGTTGGCAACTGCACCACCTCCGCTTCACTGAGGACATCATTCTAATAACACCAAACATCAGCCAAGCGGCATGAATGCTGGCTGACTTCGACCATGAGTGTGGAAATGTCGGACTGCAGCTGAATCTCACGAAGACAGTGTTCCTGAGAAACAAATTCTTTCCTGATATTCCATTTGCTCTCAAGGAATGAACATCTCTGAATGCAGCAGTTATGTGTACCTAGGTCGAGAACTCAATATGACAAATGACCTACCACCTGAGCTGCGCAGAAGGAAGAGAGCGGTGTGCAATGCCTTCAAGAGTGTCAAAGAAGTTGTTAAGAGGACAAAGAACCTTTGGCTCCAGGCACATCTTTTTGATTCCACTGCACTAACATATGCCTCAGAGACCTGGGCCTTACAAAAACAGGATGAGAATGCTATTCAGGTCTTCCAAAGAAGAATTGAGAGAGCTATGCTTGGAGTATCATGCTTCACTCAAGTGAGAGAAGGAATCTGGAGTTCCGACCTCCATCAACAATCGAGGATCAGGGACACTGCCTCGTTTGCCAAGGCATCAAAAATCAGAAGGGCCGGACATGTAATGTGATTTGGAGTCAACTGCTGGGATAGAGCCACTACTGACTGGGTTCCATGGGACATCAAAAGAACACCTGGCCGCCCACCTATGAGGTGGTCGGACTTCTTCATCAAGAGACCCGGAACAAATGGTTTGAAGCTCTTTGTGTTCCTGGAGTGAGCAGACGCCATTGGGTTACACTAGCGTGCAACAAATGGAGATGTTACTGGTGCCCGCTCAAGCAAATTGATGAGCAACAGAATGACAAGTGATACAAGTGATAAAAACTGATACTTGAATCGCCTTAAGATTTCAGGTGCAGGGGATGGAGCAATAGCGCAGCGGGTAAGGCGTTTGCCTTGCACGCAGCCGACCCATATTCAATTCCCAGCATCCCATATGGTCCCCCGAGCACCTCCAGGAGTAATTCCTGAGTGCAGCGCCAGGAGCAACCCCTGTGCATAGCCGGGTGTGACCCAAAAATTAAAAAAAAAGATTTCAGGTCCACATTAAAACTGAAATAAACAGACTTTCTTAAATGAGTTCTTTTGAAGTGGGGTTGTTTTGTTTACAAGCCATACCCTGAGTGCGCGGGGCTTACTTCTGGCTCTTTTATTATTATTTATTATTACTATTATCTCTTCTTCCCTAAACTGAGAGTTTTTAAAACTCTGGTTCAATAGAAATGGAGGAGGAGGAAGATGAGGAAGAGGTATAGAAGGAGGTAAAGGAGGAAGGGGAGGAGGAGGAGAAGGAGAAAAAGGAGGAAGGAGAGGAAGAATAGGAAAAGAAAAAAAGATGAAGAGGAGGAGCAGGATAACAGGAAGAGAGTGACCTCTTTGGACTTTATATTAGGCTCTTTTTCATCAAAAATAATTTTGGGGGGGTGTCAAATATCAAGGGTCCAAATCCAGGAGCTCATGTATGCTAAGGGCATGGGCTCTACTCCTGAGCCATAACCCCAGCCATCAGATCTCCTTTTAAAGAACGTTTTTTTTTCCATTTACAGATTCATGATGATGTTATCATCAGAAGGTTCCAAATTGGGTGGGAATTTCAATCTATGTGGTGAATTTGAAAATTAATACAAATGGATCTTACAAGGTGAGAAAACAGAAAAAATAACAGAAAAGGTGATTCACCTGGGTAGACGTAGAATACATCTGTGGTGAAAATTGAAAGTAGGTCACTTGGGAAATACATGCAAGTACTGCTTTTTGTGCAATATTTGGAGCACAGTTTGGCCCATGAGCCACATTTGGTGGTGCTCCTGGCTCAGCATAGGAACCAAATGGGATGCCAGAGAAGAAACCCGGATCATCCACATGCAACCTTAGTGTCCTGTCAGCTGTACTCTCAGTAATAAATTACTTAGAATTGGTCCAGTTTTTGGTAATATATATATATATATTTTTTTTTTCTGCAAGATGAATCTGTTTTCCAAGGCAGTAGGGAAAGATTTGGGATAGCGTGCTGTTATTAGATAGTATCTAATACTGATGACATTTTAGCTTTGTATTTACCTTGGACAGGTCACTTAACCCTGAACTTTGTGTCTGCACGAACATAGATTGGCAATTTAGCACCCCATATGGTCCCTGAGCCCTGAAATTTAAGTTTCTTAGAAGAACTTCAATAAATAGGGCACTCCAACCACAATCCCTGAAAGCAGTCTGTAACCACTGACACAAGAGCTCACATACGTTACCCACCACTTCGGCACAACTGCATTCTCCTCTCTTCGGTATACCTCATTCCCCTGTGGATCATACACCCCCCAATCCTATCTTATCTTTTTCCATAGGTGATTAATTTTTCAAATATTGAAATATTATTTTGGATAGCACAGCGGTAGGGCGTTTGCCTTGCACGCAGCCAACATGGCCGACCTGAGTTCGATTCCTCTGCCGCTCTCG
>JAOXYA010315828.1:0-18688 GCA_028565675.1 Sorex palustris | reverse complement strand
GTCCCCTGGGGTCCTCTATTTCCCCCCACCCACATCCCCTGGGGTCCTCCGTCCCCCCACCCCCATGCCCCCTGCATCCTGCCAGTAGTTTGGGGTCTGCAGTTCCAGTTTATTTGGGGGGGTCTCCCTCCGTGAGCAGTGTTGATCTGCTCTGGCCAGAGAGGTCCCCAAGGGCGCTGGGGCCGTGTGTGTGTGTGTGTGTGTGTGTGTGTGTGTGTGTGTGTGTGTTTCCCGTTTGATCCTGCCGTCCCACCTGGGGGCAAGACTTTCAACCTCTGTGGGCTGGCGTTTCCTCATCTGCAAATAAGGGGGTTCAAGGGTTCAGCCCACCAGGGAGGGAGGCTGGGAAGCTTTGCTTGCTGGCAGGTCAGTGGAGCCCCCCGCGTCCCCGTCCAGAATGAAGGTTCTTGAGTGCATTCAAAGAATTGATGGCATCTTCTTTTGAAGGGAGCACTGTGGCACTGTCCTCCCGTTGTTCATCAATTTGCTCCAGCGGGCACCAGGCACGTCTCCGTGGTGAGACTTGTTGTGACTGTGTTTGGCATCTCGAAGACGCCACCGGGAGCTTGCCAGGCTTTGCCATGCAGGCAGGATACTCTCGGTAGCTTGCCAGGCTCTCCGAGAGGGGTGGACGAATTGAACCTGGGTCGGCCGCATGCAAGGCAAACGCCCCACCCGCTGTGCTCTCTCTCCAGCTTTTGAACATAGGAAAAGAAATAATAATAATAATAATAATGATGATGATGAGCTGTAGCAATGATACAGTGGGGAGGTTTGCCTTGCACACAGCCAACCCCAGTTCCGTCCCCAGCATCCCATAGGGTCCCCCAAGCACCGCCAGGAGTGGCCCCTAAAGAGAATAAACTTCCCCTTCTAGTCTTTTGCTTGTTGAAAACGGGCCTTTGTGCAGGCAGATTTTGAAAGGATCGTGGGATCATGTATGTGCCATGCGTGTGCCACGTGGGTCATGTATGTACCACGTGGAACCATGCACGCACCATGTGAGGTTCTGTATATACCAGGTGGGATCACGTGCACCATGCCGGTCATGCATGTATTAAATGGGATCCTGTATGCGCCATGCAGGATCATGTGTGTACCACATGTATGTGCCAGATAGGATTATGTGTGTGCCCTATGGGATCATGCATGTACCGTGTGACCTCGTGTATGCATCATGGGGCATCATGTATGTGCCATGTGTGTGCCACGTGGGTCATGTATGTACCATGTGGAACCATGCATGCGCCATGTGAGGTTCTGTATGTACCGTGTGGGATCACCTGTGCTCCATGCCAGTCATGCATGTATTATGTGGGATCCTGCATGTGCCATGCAGGATCATGTGTGTACCACATGTATGTGCCAGATAGAATTATGTGTGGGTGCTCTATGGGGTCATGCATGTGCCGTGTGACATCATGCATGTATCATGTGGCATCATGCATGTATCATGGGGCATCATGTATGTACCATGAGTGTGCCACGTGGGTCATGTATGTACCACGTGGAACCATGCATGTACCATGTGAAGTTCTATATGTACCACGTGGGATCACCTGTGCTCCATGCCAGCCATGCATGTATTATGTGGGATCCTGTATGTGCCATGCAGGATCATGTGTGTACCACATGTATGTGCCAGATGGGATTATGTGTGTGCCCTATGGGGTCATGCATGTGCCGTGTGACCTCGTGTATGTATCATGGGGCATCATGTATGTGCCGTGTGTGTGCCACGTGGGTCATGTATGCACCAGGTGGAACCATGCATGCACCATGTGAGGTTCTGTATGTACCATGTGGGATCACATGTGCGCCATGCCGGTTATGCATGTATTAAATGGGACCCTGTATGCGCCATGGGATCCTGTGGGATCCTGAGGGATCACGTACCCTGTGGGATCATGTTTGTACCATGTGGGCTCATGTATGTACGGTGCACCACACAGACATGTAAGTGGGCGGCCGTTGCCTGCCTCCACCTGAATTCTCTCTGGTGGTGTCACACCCGGATTTTGTTTGCCAGAAGGCCGGGGGAGTTAGAGACTGCGGTATTTTTCCGGGTGAGGTTAAGCTGCCTGGCTCCCCAGGGCCCTCCGGGAGGGTCGGGGAAAACGGTTTGCCCTTCTGGTTAGTTTTTGCACCACAAACATGGCCAAACACCGATTCTGCGGTCACTCGCACAGAAGGTGGCTTCTAGGTCAACACTCCTGAGGAGAGTGTGGCAATGTTGTCTCCCGTGCTCCGGGTTTCAGTCGCCTCTGATGGGCGTTGGGGATTTTTCAGAAGCGGTGACCTTGCGGGCCGGGTGAGTCCCGGCAGGCGTGGAGGTTCGCTTCGTGGGCTTCCTGTGGTGGCTTCAGGAAAGGGAGACCAAGGCTGGGCCTTGGAGCCAGACAGGCAGCGACTTCCAACTGGTTTCACCTCTTGCCGACTTGGTACTGGCTGGGTGAGGGGAAGGCTTGCCTGGGAACAAAGATTTCACTTTGTCGATGGCAAAAAAAAAAAAAAAAAAGAAAATATTTCTGCAAAATGGTCCCTGCAAGGAGAGATTAGCAAGGGCTGGAGCGAGAGCACAGCAGGAAGGGCATTCGCCTTGCACGTGGCTGACCCGGGTTCGATTCCCAGCATCCCATAGGGTCCCCCGAGCACTGCCAGGAGTCATTCCTGAGTGCAGAGCCAGGAGGAACCCCTGAGCATCGCCGGGTGTAACCCAAAAAGGAAAAAAAGAAGAATTCATGGTTGGGGGCACACGTGTGCCACCCCTTTTGCACTCAGGCCAGGTGTGGTGAGCCGGTGGTGGCATCGGGGGGGCACACAGCCCACCTCGGCAGGAAAGGGACAATGTCGGGGAGAGGAAGAGAAGCAAGTGACAGGCTCGGGCATTCATGTTGCAGGGGGTCAGCTGTTTGTCTTGCACAAGGCTGATCCGGGTTCCATCCCCGGCATCCCCTAGGCTCCCCCGGGGTCCCGCCAGGAGTGATCTGTGAGCACAGAGCCAGGTGTGAGTGCTGAGCATTGCCAGGGGTGGCCCCAAAAACATCAACAAGAAACACAAAGTGAGCGGCCTAGAGCGCGAGAGTTTGCTCAGAGTCACAGCGATGTCAAGGCAGATCCCAGCCCGGGAGACACGACACTGAGGCTAGCGGGAGGGTCCACGCAGCGTCCCAGTGTGGGCGAGACTCCGGAAGCCCCTCGCCGTCCCGGTGCCCCCTGAGGTGCTGCCCCTCTAATGCCCCCACACAGGCTTGGCAGGGGTCACTCTCCCGCACTCACCAGGGCTGCTCTGTTTGTGGTGGTGTTTCACCGGAAATCAGCCGCCATGCTGGGAATCACACGGCAGGGCTCCAACTCATACGTCACATGCGGGGCACCGGATGCTTGGACTCTTGTCCAGATGCTTGCAGGGCAGGTGCCCTAAGCCCTGAGCTGCTTTATTTATTTACTTACTTATTTATTTATTTTGGCTTTTTGGGTCACCCCCGGCAATGCTCAGGGGTTCCTCCTGCCTCTGCACTCAGGAATGACTCCTGGCAGTGCTCGGGGGACCCTATGGGATGCTGGGAATCGAACCTAGGTTGGCTGCGAGCAAGGCAAACACCCTCCCCACTGTGCTATGGCTCCGGCCCTGCTCTTCTTGTGTGGGTTTTGGGGTCACACACCTGGCGGTACTCCGGTCTGCTCTTCTTGTGTGGGTCTCCGGTCTGCTCTTCTTGTGTGGGTTTTGGGGTCACACACCTGGCGGTACTCAGGGGGACTACTAGGATGCCGCGAATCAAACCTGGGCCGGCCGTGCACAAGGCAAGTGCCCTCCCGGCTATACTATCGCTCCAGCCCCTCCGGCTTTAGGGGGACTGTCCCAGAGTCGCTGCCACAGACAGGGCAGGTGGGAGGCCCAGGGCTCCATCCCGCCTCCTCCTCTCTGACCCTGTCCTGCTTTCCCGCCCTGACGTGGTCCAGGTCCAACTCTTCCTTGTCTGACCCCAGCCCCGCATCCGTCAGTGGAGGATGGAGAGTTTGGGACCAGCACAGGGATTTCAGGACTGGGAGGTGCCCAGGGACTGGGGGGCATGCTGGGAGCCCCTCCCATGGGCCCCAGGTGCAATCCCAGCACCGCCAGGGATGACCCCAGAGGCCTCCAGCTCCCTGGGCTGAGAATTGACCCACCTTACTCCATTGCTGGGTGCCGCTAGGTGGGAATGACCCCAAGCTCCCCTGAATATTGCTTGGAAGACCCCGGAGTGGGGGGGACAGGTTTCTGGACCCAGAATCTGGATGCGATCCAACATTGTGATTTCTGCTGCCCGGCTGGCACGGTCGCCCTGCCCTTCTGTGAGGGTCCCTCCACTCATCTTAATGCTGCATCTGTAGGGCCAGAATGATGGTACAGCGGATAGGGCGTTTGCCTTGCACATGGCCCACCCGGGTTCTATCCCCGGTATCCCATAGGGTCCCCCGAGCCCACCAGGAGCGGTTCCTGAGTGCAGAGCCAGAGGTCAGCCCTGAGCATCGCCGGGTGTGGCCTCGAAACAAAAAGCCACTTCTGTCCCCGCTGTTCCGCACTGCACCGCCCAGGGGCAGCCCTGCTGTCCCGGACACTCACTGTCCCCACTCTGACACTGATTAACTTTGCCCGCAGTGTCCTCTCACAGCATTCCTTCCTTTCCCCGTCATCAAAATAATGTTTGCGGGGCTTGAAAAACAGTATAAGGGGGCAGGTATTTGCATGCAGCTGGCCCAGGTTCGATCCCTGGCGCCCCCCAAGCTCCCCTGGGCACTGCCAGGTGTGGCCCCCAAATCACAGCAAAAATAGTAACGAACTGAACTTGAAACGGATTTGCAAATGTTTCCCTTTGCCGCCTCAGCGTCCCCGTGGCTGAGGGAGATGGCGCAGAGCCGCCGCCACCCCGCCCAGCCCCAGAGGTCTTCAGCATCCCTGAGGGAATCCCTGCACCCAGAGCCTCCCCTCCCCTCCGCACCTCCCTGCCCAGGCCCTGCTGAGCTCTGGGCCCCTGGCCATTGGGACCCCACCCTGCTGGTCACCACACCCCGATCCCCTCGCTCAGCCCTGTGGCCGGTGTCGGAATCTCCTTTGTCCTTTTGCTGCTGTCGTGGCCACACGTGGTGTTCCAGGGCTACCCCCCCGCCCCCACCCTGAGTTCAGGGTCACTGCAACAGGGAGCTGGGGGCAGGTGGTGGAGAGACAAACCTGGGTGCCCGCATCAAAGTCTGGCTGGACCTACAGCCCTGTTCCCGCCCCTCAGGCCGAGCGCTGACCCCTCAAGCAGCTGTGTGCGTGTGTGTGTGTGTGTGTGTGTGTGTGTGTCCTGCACACGGCTCTGTGTGTGTCCCTGCAAGTGGCTGTGTGTGTGTGTGTGTGTGTGTGTGTGTCCCTGCTTGAGGCTGTGTCCCTGTACATGGTGGCAGGGGTGAGGGTCTTGTGCACCTTTTGGCTCTTGTGCAATAACTGCTTCCGCTGGCTCAGAAGGAGAGGGGGCTGGGGGGAGTCTCCCCGGGCCTCTGTCCCCCCGCCCCCTGGACCCAGCGCCCCTCACCCTCCCTGTCACTGTGCTGTTGTGTGCTTTACCCTCCCCTCCAGTCTGCAGCCCGGGGCGGGGTTGGGGCAGCACCCCAGGGCCGCAGGGGAGGGCCCAGGTGCTGCCTTGCTTTTTTGGCTCTTGGTTTGGGGGCCGCAGCCCACATTGCTCAGTGCTGGGGATGGACTCGGAGGGGGGGGTCCCACCTGCAAACCTCACCTTCCCACCTCCAGTCCCTCCCACCTCCTCCCCCTGCTCCCCCCCCGTGATGCTAAGGGGTTATCCCTGGCTCTGCACTCAGGGATCACTTCTAGGGGTGCTTGGGGGACCCTATGGGATGCCGGGGATCAAACCTGAGTTAGCCACGTGCAAGGCAGACCCCGTCCCCGCTGGACTGTGGCTCTGGCCCCTATCTTGATGTTTATTTATTTATTTATTTGCTCTTTTTTTGGGTCCCACCCGGCAATGCACAGGGGTTCCTCCTGGCTCTGCACTCAGGAATCAGTCCTGGCGGTAGCTCAGGGAACCCTATGGGATGCTGGGGATCGAACCCAGGTCGGCCGCATGCAAGGCAAACGCCCTCCCCGCTGTGCTGTCGCTCCAGACCCACATCTTTATTTTTAATGGCACCGAAGGGTGAAGTGGCACCTCACTGGGAAGTCGAGTCACTGCGGCCACGATCCCGGGCACGGTCAGGGGGCACACGACCATCTATCTCTCCAGAGGGCAAGCTGTGCTGAGGGCCTAGGGCGACCCCCGCCAATGTCCAGCGTGTCCTGGCTCCGGGCACCGTGTTCCTGGCAGCAGGAGGGCAGGCCCTGAGGGAGGGCAGGGAGCCTCTCCGGGGCTGAGCACAGGCTGCCCTGCAGGGGGCGCCTCAGACCCTGGAACCGCCTGGTCGCCCAGCACCAAAAGAAATTAAGTTGCTGGAGAGATCGCACAGTGGGCAGGCGCTTACCTCCCATGCAGGTGACCCAGGTTCCACATATGGAACACACGTATGGTCCCCTGAGCACCTCCAGGAGTGATCCCTGAGCACAGAGCCAGGAGTAAAAACTGGGCACTGCCAGCACCCCAAAAAAAAAAGGAACGAAGGGAGGGGGGGAAGGAGGGAAAGAGGGAGGGGGGAAGAAAGGAGACGGGAGGGAGGGAGGGAGGGAAGAGGAACCCCAAATACTGCCAGAAGTGACGCAGAGCGCCCAGCCAGGAGTAACCGGAGCATTGTCAGGAGTAACTCCCGAGCACTTATACAGGAGTAACTCTGAGCACCCAGCCAGGAGTAGTTCTGGACGTGGCTCAGAAACCGCAGAAGGAGAAAGCTCCAGCCTGGCCACGCTCCGAGACTTCAGCCTCTGCTCTGGAGGTCGTGGTGGGTGCAGCCCAGAGGCGCCCCCAGTCTCCTGACTGTCCCGTCTCCCCAGTGAGACCCCGGGGACCCTCCCGGAGACCCCAGAAGCGCAGCCGCGCGTCCCTTTCAGGTGGGTTTTCTCCTTTTCTTTCCTTTTTGTTTGTTTGGGGGCCACACCCAGCGGTGCTCAGGCTGACTCCTGCTCCCACTCAGAGATGGCTCCTGGCGGGCTGGGGGGGACTCTACGGGGTGGCGGGGCCTAACCAAGGGTCGCTGCCCTCCCTGCTGTGCCCCTGCTCCATGCCCCCCAGCTCACACACACACATGCGCGCGCGCGCGCACACACACACACACACACACACACACACACATATTCACGGAGGTTCCTCCGCCTGGACGCTGCAGTCCCAGCCGCAGAGCCGGAGGGGATGTCGATGTCGCGTCCTGCGCTGTGTTCAGCGTGGCCGCCTGGCCTCACGCTGTGTTCGTTCACTGCCACGCCGGAGGCTGGACCTTGAGGAGGAGCACGGGGACTGGGCGACTCTCTCGGCCCACAGCACGTGGAGCACGGTGTGGTGCCGGAAAAGCCGTGGTCTCTCGCCACCTTTGCCGCACCCCTTCTAATCCCGGGCACCCACATGGCTCCCGGAGCCCCGCCAGGGTCACCACCGAGCACAGAGCCGGGAGTAGCCCCTGAGCACTGCTCTGCGTGGCCCAGGTCCCCCACCCTCGGCCCTCCCCCCAAAATAAGTACAGATTTGAAGAATGAACTGCAATGGCCAGGAACCCCAGGCAGCTGCAAGATGGGCCTGGGACCCTCGCTCTATAGAAGAAAACGAGCACAAGAGCAAGTCCCAGATCTACCCACGGGCCCCCAGGTGGTAAAGAACAGAGCTGAGGGTTGGAGCTATAGCACAGAGGAGAGGGAGTTCGCCTTGCATGCAGACGACCCTGGTTCGATTCCCAGCATCCCATAGGGTCCCCTGAGCACCGCCAGGAGTCAATTTCTGAGTGCATGAACCCTGAGCACCGCTGTGTGTGACCCAAAAAGCACCGTAGCACTGTCCTCCCCCTGTTCATCGGTTTGCTCAAGCAGGCACCGGTAACATCCCACGACAAATTGTGAGGGTTGTTGTTACTGTTCTTGGCATATAGAATACGCCACGAGGAGCTTGCCAGGCTCTGCCATGCGGGCAGGATACTCTCGGTAGTTTGCCAGGCTATGTGAGAGGGATGGAGGAATCGAATCCGGGTCGGCCGCGTGCAAGGCAAACGCCCTACCCGCTGTGCTATCGCTCCAGCCCACCCAAAAAAGCAAAAAAAAAAATAACAGAACTGGGACCCAAGCCCTGGTCTGAGGTTCGAGCTCCCAGCCCACCTCCCAGTGCCCGCCTTGCGGGAACCCCCCCAAACCCCGGGGATGGAGCTAGGATGCAGTACTGCTCTCCGCCGGCAGGGGTCGCCCGCAGCTTCCCGGAGGAGGGAGGCGTGGGCGGGCGTTGGTCCGGCGTGGCTCTGGCCGGCCAGAGGGCGCCCCACTCCTGTCCATTCCAGATGAACCGAGTTCCCGGAGCCGGGGGTGACTCAGCCCGAGCCCTGCCCTGGGCGCCCGTCGGAGACCGCCTCCTGCTGATATAAAACCCAGAACGTGTCCTGGGTGTCAGGCCCCTGGGTCATTCGGTAACTGCTGGACACAAGATTCTGGGCACCCCCCCCCCCCGCCCACCTTCCCAGGCCCAGCTCACAGCAGTGGGCACCCTGACCACTCTGCTCCCAACAGGACGTGGGGAGTCCAGCTCAGATATGTTGTCACAGGGGGATGGGGTCCCCTTGGTGCTAAGGAGTTTGCAGAGCTGCTGGGGTGAGTGGGAGTTCCCAGGGACGGACCTAATTGTCACAGGCACTGGGGGCTTGAGAATAACCTGTGCCCGCAGGGTCAGGTGGTTAACCGGCCCCTCCCTGGGCTCTGTCCATGAGACCCCAGAACTGACCACATCCCTGCAGCGGTGACCAGTGGTGTTTCCAAACGCTGCCAGCCGTCCCCTGGAGAAATAAAATCGCCCCCAGTTGAGAGCCGGAACCAACAGCAGGATACAACGCACCGGGCCTGGACTCAGAGCTACAGACGCCAACAGTCTGCCCTGGGCACAGGGGCATGATTCTCCTCTGGAGAAGGGGTGCGGTGACCTCAGGAGTCAGGACTTCGATTCAGGATTGCTCAAGGGGCAAAAAAAGTGGGATGGGGGGCCGGAGCGACAGCACAGCGGGTAGGGCGTTTGCCTTGCACGCGGCTGACCCGGGTTCGATTCCCAGCATCCCATAGGGTCCCCTGAACACCTCCAGGAATAACTCCTGAGTGCAGAGCCAGGAGGAACCCTGGTGCATCGCCGGGTGTGACCCAAAAAGAAAAAAAAAATCAGACTGGAGGGACCGGAGCGAGAGTATAGAGGGGAGGGGGCTTGCCTTGCACACTACCAAGCCGGGTTTGATCCCCAGCACCCTACACTTTTCCCAAGCCCACCAGAAGTGACCCCTGTGTGCAGAGCCAGGAGTCAGCCCTGAGCATCGCCGGGTGTGGCCCCCAAACAAAACAGTTAGGTGGGAGGGGCCGAGAGACTGCACAGTGTGGAGGGTGCTCACCTTACAAAAAGATTGGCCACCCTTAGAACCCCACAGGGTCGCCTTCCGGGGGCTCTCTGGAGATTCCGGGGCTGGGGCAGTCCCACATCCAGGGCACATGCTGTGTGTTTAGTGAGTCTCGTCCTGTCCACGGGGTGCGCGTGTCCTTCCTGTTCACGTAGCATGCGTGTCCTCCCCAGCCCAGGAACACGCGTGTCCTTCCCTGCCCAGGAGCATGCGTGTCCTCTCGGGCGCAGGAACACGCGTGTCCTTCCTGGCCCGGGATCACATGTGTCCTTGCGTGTCCTTCCCAGCCCAGAAGCACGCGTGTCCTCCCTGCCCCAGCCAGAGGACTGAGTGCCCACGTGAAGACCGTGGCAGGGTTCCGCCTGATGCTGAGTGTGTGGGGTGCAGCGTGCACAGGGGTTCAGGCGCTTGCTGTGCGCGGTTGATCACCGTGCACCGAGCTTGGAGCACCTCCCGAGCACGGGCCTTAGAGAAAGATATAGGCGCGGTATGTGGGTTCAGCCTGAACATTGCGAGAGTAAACTTGCTCGCAGCCGCTGGCAGAGCCGTTTGTTGGGTCGCTGTGAGATTCGCGGGAACATGCCGTTCTGGTGGATTCCACTTAGCAACATGCCTGCACCGGGCCCTCCGCCGTGTGCCGTGTGCGTTTCTGTTTTCAGATTTTTTGTTTGTTTGTTTTTTTGGATCACACCCGTCAATGCTCAGGGGTTACTGCTGGCTCATGCACTCAGGAGTTACTCCTGGTGGTGCTTGGGGGACCATATGGGATGCTGAGAATCGAACCCGGGTCGGCCGCGTGCAAGGCAAACGCCCTACCCGCTGTGCTCTCTCTCCAGCCCGTTTTCAGATTTTTAAGGGAAAGAAATGACCTTATCCCCCTGGAATTGATTCTCTGCGCAAGCTGTTTTTCTTCAGGCCACACTTGGCGATGCCCAGGGCTCACTCCTTGGGCTTGGGGACCCGTGTGGGATGGAGCTGGGTCAGCGCCCTCCCCACTGTCCTGCTCTCTGGCCTCTGCCTTAGCTCTTTGGCTGGCGCTGCAGGGTCGGCAGAGCCGGACATGGTGGCTGTGGGCACCACCTTGGAGGGGAGGGTAACAGTCCCATGTCCTGGGCCCTGCGGCTGCCCCCACCCTGAGGGTCCTGAGACAGTTCCCGGGGGTCTCCAGTCTAGCACGGGCAGTCCCGCCTGCCCCGGCCACAGCTCTCAGGGCTTGGCTCGACCCTGTTCTGCCTCGCGACCTTCCTTCTGGGTCAGGGCTGGGTTCAGGAACAGGAGCCGAGGCCTTGGGGTAGAGGAAGAGTGCTCGGAGGCAGGAGACGGGCGGGGAGGGAGGCCGGGCCTGGAGCCCCTGCGCGTGGTGGGCTCAGGCCCCTTGGAGAGCTCTCTGCGGGCAGGGCTCCCGGCTCGGGGTGGGCACTGCCGGTGTGGTCCCCGCGGCAGCTGTCCCTGGGACCGACGAGGGCCCTGTGCCCGGCTCGGCTCGGACGCAGTGTCCCCTGCGCTGCAGTACAAGAATGCGGGCGTCATCGAGCTGGAGGCCTGCGTGAAGGCCGTGCGCGTCCTGGCCGTTCAGAAGCGCAGCATGGAGGCGTCTGAGTTCCTGCAGAACGCCGTCTACATCAACCTGCGCCAGGTGGGTGCCCCGTGCCGTCCCACCCCGTGGCAGGTGGGGGCCCAGCGCCCCGTCCTCCCTCCTCCCGTCTGCCGAGGAGCGCCTGCTGCCCCACCGGGGCGGCTCGGGCCATAGTCTCGTCTTCTATTGGGAAGTTCATGGCCAGGTTCTGTCCACTGGGGGCAGCGCAGGTGCTGCTCCCCCCAAGTCTTTGCTGAGCCCCCCCCCGCCCCGTGTCTCTGCACTCTGAGAAAGCCGACTGACCCCCCCATATTGCTGAGTCCTGTCCCCCACCCACCCCGCTGTCCCAACTGACTCCTCTGACCCCGCTGACCCTAATGTCCCTGTTGACCCCACTGTCCCCTCTGACCCTGCTGACTCTTCTGACCCCACTGACCCCGCTGACCCTAATGTCCCTGCTGACTCCTCTGTCCCCTCTGACCCCGCTGACCCTAATGTCCCTGTTGGCCCCACTGTCCCCGCTGACCCCTGTGACCCCTCTGTCCCCGCTGACCCCGCTGTCCCCTCTGACCCTGCTGACCCCTCTGTCCCCTCTGTCCCCGCCGACCCCTGTGACCCCTCTGTCCCCTCTGACCCCACTGTCCCTTCTGTCCCTACTGACCCCGCCGTCCCCGCTGTCCCCTCTGACCCTGCTGACCCCTCTGTCCCTGCTGACCCCTGTGACCCCTCTGTCCCCTCTGACCCCGCTGTCCCCTCTGTCCCTGCTGACCCCGCCGTCCCCACTGTCCCCGCCGTCCCCACTGACCCTCCTGTTCCTGTTGACCCCGCTGTCCCCGCTGACCCCGCTGTCCCCTCTGTCCCCGCTGACCCCTCTGTCCCCGCTGACCCCTGTGACCCCTCTGTCCCCTCTGACCCTGCTGTCCCCTCTGTCCCCGCCGACCCCTCTGTCCCCGCTGACCCCTGTGACCCCTCTGTCCCCCCTGACCCCGCTGTCCCCTCTGTCCCTACCGACCCTGCCGTCCCCACTGACCCTCATGTTCCTGTTGACCCCGCTGTCCCCGCTGTCCCCCCGTCCCCGCCGTCCCCACAGCTGTCGGAGGAGGAGAAGATCCAGCGCTACAGCATCCTGGCGGAGCTGTACGAGCTCATCGGCTTCCGCCGCAAGTCGGCCTTCTTCAAGCGCGTGGCCGCCATGCAGTGCGTGGCCCCCAGCATCGCCGAGCCCGGCTGGCGCGTCTGCTACAAGCTGCTGCTGGAGACGCTGCCCGGGTACAGCCTGTCGCTGGACCCCCAGGACTTCAGCAGAGGTGGGCCGGGCGCTGCGGGCGGGGGGCTCAGCTCGGGTGCTCCGGGCGATGCTCTGGGCCGCCTGGGGTGGGGGGCTGCCCGTCCCGGCTCTGACGCGCGTGTCCGCAGGCGCGCACCGCGGCTGGGCGGCCGTGCAGATGCGGCTCCTGCACGAGCTGGTGTACGCGTCCCGGCGCATGGGCGACCCCGCGCTGGCCGTGCGGCACCTCTGCTTCCTGCTGCAGACCATGCTGGACTTCCTGTCCGACCAGGGTGAGTGGCCACACGGGCATGGCGGGGGGGGGGTGCCCGGGAAGTGCTGCCCCCACTCACGACCCCACAGCCCCACACTGGTGGGAGGGTCGTGACCCCTAGAGCAGGGCAATGGTCCGGACCAGCTGGGGCCCTTCCTGCTGGCCCCTCAGCCAGGACCTGGAGGGGAGAAGGGAGGGGAAGGGAGGAGGCAGGAGGGGACAGGGAGGGGACAGGGAGGAGGGTCGGGAGGAGGGGAGGAGGGGAGGAAGGCACCACCAGCGACAGCCCCGGCCAGCTGGGCACAAAGAGTGCCACCCGCTGTCTGCTCGCATCGGGAGTCACGAGGCCCACGTGTTCTTGCTCAGCTGCCGTCCAGGCTGTGCACTGGGAGAGGGTGTCCCCGTGCCCCCCCGTGTCCCCCCCGCCCTTCCCTCTGCCTCACATCTGTCACCTTCATCTTTGCACTCCAGAGAAGAAGGATGTGACCCAGAGCCTGGAGAGCTACACGTCCAAGTGTCCGGGCACCATGGACCCCATCCCGCTCCCGGACGGCCTCACCCTGCCCCCTGTGCCCTTCACCAAGCTGCCCATCGTCAGGTGAGCCACCCCCAGCACAGTGCCCTCCGGAACTTTCTCTCCCTTTCCCGAGGGAGTAGTCGGGCGGCACATCGCCCCTGGGTCAGTGCCAGCTGAAGGCAGAGCTGAGGCAGCGTGACCCGAGGGCCCAGCGCTGCCCTTGTCCCCTACAGGGCGTCAGAGGCGGAGGGTGGGAGGGACGTGAGTGGGAGCAGCGACTCACCCTGGGGTGCTCACTCTGGGACTCTGGGGCCCTTGGATGGATGGGCCGCCAGAGCTGGGGCTACGCTCGTGGGCCAGCTTGTCTGTGGAAGGCACTGGGCTGCCCGGTGCCCTCTGGCCCCTGTGGCCTGGTTCTCGCCTGCCCACATCTCCAGCAGGAGAAGCTGGGCCTTCCGCAGGACTGGCAGCCTTGAGATGGTGTGTGTGGGGGGGTGGGCACACTTGGCAGGGTGCAGTGTGGGGGTGGCATTTACATGGTGTGGGCGTGGCACGGGGGCGCGGCCTGTCCAGCCGCCTGTGCCCCTGCAGCACCCCGGTGGCCCCTCGATGCTGTCAGTCCAGTGCTGCTCCTGGACGGTCAGGGATGGCCTGACCTGCCTGGCTCCTGCAGCCTGGGGGCCTCCCGCGTCGGTCCTGCCCAGTGTAGCCGGCCAGCTCGGTCCCGGGCCTTGGTGCTCTTGAGGCCTGTCCCGTGCTGGGGGCCGTGAGAGATGCCGAGTGCGCCGGCCAGCGTCCCTCCGTCCCTTCCGAACTGCAGGTGCGTGAAACTGCTGAGCCTCCCGGCCAGCCTGCGGCCCCAGAAGGTGAAGAGCCTGCTGGGCCCCGGCGTCAGCAGCAAGAGCCCCTTCATCTACTCGCCCATCACCGCCCACAGCCGCGGCGAGGAGCGCAGCAAGAAGATCGGTACGACCCTCCTGCGCGGCCCCCTGTGCCCCCCGCCCTGCTGTTCCCTGGCCCCGTGCACGACTGCGCCCCTGCTCTGCTCCCACAGCCCCGGTGCCTGCCCGTGTCCCCAGGTCTGCCATGGGCGCAGCTCTGGCGTCCAGTCTCTCTCCAGCCCACAGCTCCCGTGGCGCGGGCTGACTCTCTAAACACGGGTTCCCAAAAGGGACTCAGTGGGAGTTCTGGAAGCCCGACGAAGCCGGGACAGAGGGTTCCACAGACATCCAGGGGGCTGGTGGCAGAGTAGGGTCGCTCTGAGGTGCCCAGGACGTGCCAGGGGACTGGCAATGAGTGTCACGGTTGTGCCCCGTGGCCCCGAGCACCGTGCTCAGCTATATTGGGGTGATGCATTGGGAACGTGACTCTGACTCAGGACTGACTCAGGGCGTCCTCGACACACCCCTGGGCACCTGTAGTTCCTCCTGGGGCCCTGGGGAGTGTGGTCTGCAGGGCATGGGCTGGCAGGACCCCCGGAGACTCTGCTCCTCTCTTTTCTCCAGCGCCAGCAGGTTCCCTCTCCCCACGCTCCGTGGCCTCCACGCCCTGCCCTCAGCATGTGCCCCCATCCCCACCGGCGCTTGCCCCAGCCTGTGGCCCTCCAGCCCCCGTGCTTGGTGGGAGGCCTGCTGACCACTGATTGCTGACATCGGGCCGCCCCTCGCCCAGCCCCGCCCCTCCATGGCCACGCCCCACTCACATAGCCCCGCCCCATCTATCTGCCTAGCCCCGCCCAGCCCCGTTCTCCCCTGTTCTGCGCTTTTCCAGACTTCCAGTGGGTCCAGGGTGATGTGTGCGAGGTGCAGCTGATGGTCCACAACCCCATGCCGTTTGAGCTCCGAGTGGAGAACATGGTGCGTGCCCGCCGGGCTGGCGCTGCCCTGCCCTGCCTCAGAGATGGACCCCTGGGCAACCCCTGCAGGCACAGAACCGGGACACTGGTGGTGGCCGTGCTGGCCACGCTGAGTGCCCTGGAGGCCCCACGCCCTGCAGCGTCCCTCCTCTGGGCTCCTGGCCAGCGAGCTGCCCTTGGGGAGGGGGCCGAGCCGGGGTGGTCTCGCCTGTCTCGGGCGTGCCTCACGCCCACCGCCCTGTGCAGGGCCTGCTCACCAGTGGCGTGGAGTTTGAGTCGCTGCCTGCGGCGCTGTCCCTGCCTGCCGAGTCCGGCCTCTACCCAGTGACGCTCGTCGGAGTCCCCCAGACCACCGGGACCATCACTGTGAACGGTCAGCCTCCACCCCCCTCCCTGTCTTCTCTGCACCTCCCTGGGTAGGCAGGGGCTGTGCATGGAACCTTCTGGAATGGACTGGCAGGTTGGCCGCATGCCCCAGGGTGTCTTCTTCAACTGTGTTTCCTGCTGCGTGTCTGCCCCATCTCCCACCCAGCTAGGCCCCTCTGAGCTCACTTTCCCCCTGGACTGGCTCTCCTGACCCCCCCCCCCAACCCCCTACCCCCTCAGGGGCTTCTCAGGGCAGCTCAGGGCTGCCAGCTCACTTTTTCCTACTTGGTCGTCACTTGCTCCAAAGTGCCGTGTTCAGGTGGCACCTGTGTCCCCCACTTTTGGCTTTTGATCCACACCTAGCAGTGCTCGGGGCTCTCTCCAGCTCTGTGCTCCGGGCTCAGTCCTAGCTCTGTGCTCGGGGGTGGAGGCTTGGGAGACCTACAGGGGTCAGACCTGTGTGCCCGGGAGAGGGAGGCCTGAGCCCACTGTGCCATGTGCCATGGTCTCTGGCCCCCTGCAGGGTGGGAGGCCTCTTTCCACAGTGGCTCTCTCGGGTTTTGGAAGCCCTTTCCCAGTCCTGCCAAACGGTTCCAAGTGCCCTTGACTGCCAAGTGGCTTTCGTATACTTGTGTTTACTTATTCATTTGATTTGATTTTTTTTTCTTTTTGGGTTACACCTGGCGATGCTCAGGGCTTCCTCCTGGCTCTGCACTTAGTAATTACTCCTGGTGGTATTCACGGGACCCTATGGGATGCTGGGGATCGAACCCGGGTCTGCTGCCTGCAAGGCAAACAAACGCCCCACCCCCTGTACTATTGCTTCGCCTCTACTTGTGTTTATTTTTGCACAGAGGATTGGCCAGCCGCAGTTCCAGCCCAGTCTCTGTCACTGTCCAGCTCTCATCTCTCCTATCTGCTCTCCTGGGCAGGCCAGGGGATGAGTGTGGGTGCACTGGGAAGAGGGGGCACTCCCCGGCTCCTCCTGGCTCAGTGCTCAGGGGACTGTGCAGTGTTGGGAATGGACTCTAGCTTCTGCCACCTGTGCTCAGCCCTGGGACATCTCCCACACTGCCCACCAGGCCCCGGGCCTACGAGGCCTTTCCTTTAGCTGGGTGGGCACAGGCCCGCGGGCACCGCGACTCTCGCCGCATCTCGCAGGCTACCACACCACGGTCTTTGGCGTCTTCAGCGACTGTCTGCTGGAGAACCTGCCGGGGCTGAAGAGCAGCGGTTCCTCCGTGGAGGTCATCCCCGCCCTGGCCAGGCTGCAGATCAGCACGTCGCTGCCCAGGTGAGGACTCGTGCTGGGGGTCAGGGCCAGAGGTGTGGCCCGGTGCCCGCCCCCCCATGCCGCTGACTGTGCTACCGCTGTCAGGTCTGCGCACGCCCTGCAGCCGCCCGTGGGGGACGAGGTGACCGCCAACGTGTCTGTGCAGCTGTTCAACGGGGAGACGCAGGAGCTGGTCGTCAGGCTGGAGAACATCGGTGTGCAGCCGCTGGAGACCCTGGAGGTCACCTCCAAACTCCTCAGCACCAAAGGTGGGTCCGCGGCTTGGCCGGCCGGCTCCGTCCCCGAGTGGACCCTGATGCTAGGGCTCAGGCTGCGCCATCCTAGAAGCACGTGGCTGCCCAAGCTGGATGATGGCCCAGAGGTGTGGGTGTCTGACCAGAGTCTGGCCTGGTGGGGCTCGCCCCTGCCCACCAGGCATGTAGCCCTGGCCCTGTGGGAGAGACCCCTGCTCTGTAAGGCCCAGACCTGCTCTCTCTGCCTTGCGGGGCGCCCGGGAGTGGCGCAACTTGGTTGTAGCAACTTGGTTGTAGCCCATCCCGTTGGATTGAGGTGACCGACCGCAGGAGCAGGTGGCCATCAGCATGGTGCCCACTGGGACCCTCAGACCCTGCCCCAACCCTGCTCTTAGCCTCTTGGGCTCAGAGCTGTGTCCCCAGGACGAGCACTTTTCTCTAAGCCACAGGTGTTCCCGGCGCTTAGCCTGCACCGGGCAGTTCGCAGGGGAGGGTGGGGCGCAGAACGGAGGTGTCCCTTACCTGAGTGGACTCTGGTTGAGTTGGGTTTTACTTGGTGTGTGTTCGTGACTTTGGGGCCACGCCCACCAGTGCTCGGAGCTTACTCCAGGCGCTTGTGCTCAGGGGTCACTCCTGCTGGGCTCGGGACCATGTGGGGTGCCAGTGATCGAACCCTGATAACTGTGCCAGGCAGGCGTGCAGCCCAGTCTTGTCTCCAGGCCTTGGCCTTGGGCGTGTCTGGTGGCCTGGCCTGGGTGTTGTCACCCAGGGACACGGGCTGGAGGTAACTGGTGCCAGAGCCCAGTTGAGGCCCAGAGAGCTCCAGCCTCTCTTCGACCCTAACCTGAACCCTAACACCCCAGCCCTGACCGTGATCCCTAACCTGACCCCCAACCCTAATCCTAACCGGTAAACCCTAACCCCTAACTCCTAACCTGAACCCAAGCCCTAACCCACAGCTATAACCCAACACTGACTCCTAACCCAAATTCTAATCCCCAACCCTAACCTGAGGCTCCACCCATTGGGACCCTAACCCAAGGCTGAACCCTAACCGAGCCCTGATCTGTGCTGAGCTTGGGGACAGGGACTGTCCCTCTGATCTGAGTGGATGAGGGCCCTGCTGGGCCTGGGAGGCAGAGCTGAGGGCCAGTGCTGCCCCGACCCCTGACCCTGCGGCCACCCTGCTGGGCCCTGGTTTTGGGGGAGGTGGGAAAGGGCCCCCTGGGGCCCACCACGCGGACGCCTGTCCCGACCCTCATCTTCGGGGGGTGTGCTGGCACTCCCTTCCTCCAGGGCTGCCCGGGGCGCGGCGACGTGGACACTTGCTGGGTCCCGTGACTCCGTGCCCATGCCGACGCCCCAGGTCTGTCGTTGCAGAGAAGCTGTCGGGGCCCCTCCTGAGCTGGAGGCTGGAGGAGACGCTGGCCCAGTTCCCCCTGCAGCCCGGTGAGGTGGCCACGCTTACGGTCAACATCCACGCCAAGCTGGACTTCTCCTGTCAGGAGAGCCTTCTCCAGGACCTGAGTGATGGTGAGGACTGTGCTGCGTCCCTGGGCCATGCCGTGCCCACGTCCTTGGCTGGTCAGGAGAGGCAGGGCAGTGGGGGGGGGGGCAGCACTTGAGCAGGTCCTTCCGGCAAACGGCCGCCAGTGCCAAGGATCCATTTTCTTTTTTTTTTTTGTTTTTTTTTTGGGGTCACACCTGGCGATGCACAGGGGTTCCTCCTGGCTCTGCACTCAGGAATTACTCCTGGCGGTGCTCAGGGGACC